>JAMFLO010000439.1:0-21441 GCA_027475765.1 Paralagenidium karlingii
AGCTCTCGTGAAAGCTCTCAACCCTCAACTACAACTATCAACACCCAACATTCTCACAAGTTATCTCAACCCCGACACCAAGCCAGACAATCAAAAGAAGCGCTACAAGGGGATACACAACGTTGGTGTGAGCGTTGTGTAATTTTTCAACCTCACTATATCACAACATTGTGAATGTCGTGTCGGTTCTTCTTCCCGTTGATGGGTGTGTAGCGTGAGCATCCCGATGTGGGTTGCGCACAACGACTTTCCGTTCGGGACTTTTGCTTGGCAATTGTCCTCGCGAGTGTGTGACAAATCATTTACAATGTGTTCATTTGATCCACTGTTGAGGATCCATGTCGTGATCGAATTATCCAACTGATTGGTGCCGTCAATGTTGAAGCTGAATTTATCCTCGTCATTATTGGATCGGCAGCGATCAGTTTGGTGGCCATATTTAGTTTTCACATTTCCAGCAATCTTTTGTGTTGTGTCAGTTTCGTTTGCAATGTTGACACTGCATTTTGGTTTTTGCATCAACACCGTTGATTGAATTGTCTGCGTTGTCATGTTTTCTGGATTTTCTTGTCTCTCCCAAAGCCAATCGTTGGGCATAGTTGACAATTTCTTCGGCGTGTTTCAAATAATCCGAGCGACTAGCATTGTACTGAGTTAGGAGAGTGAGTTTCTCTTCTGGTACAACATAGTTGGTGACGTTTTCGAGGACCATGGAGTCTGCTCCACCAACGACTCTATAGAGCGCGAGTAAACACAGGAGATGACTTTTCCATGTCCAATTCGGTTTTTTTCTTTCCAGGAACAACTTGAGGGCTTGAGTGGGGCCCATGTGTCGTGTAGTAGATTTCAAAAGTGATAACTAAAATCCACTTTCAACAAGAAATAATAGCAACACTTGTTCTTGTATCCAGAGAAAGTTCAGTTTAATCACACAATAGAGGCAATTCCTCCCGTGATCTGACGTCACTCCTCGGCTTTTTGTCAACAGAAATCTTCAACCAAGACAGAATTGCCCATGTGGACAATTGTGAGAAGGAGACTTGGAGATACAGTACCGACCAGCGTCAACCGTCCGAATGTGACTCGAAGGTAGCGTCAACCGTCCGAATGTGACTCGAAGGTAGACCCGGAATGTCGTCCAAATTTGGACGTTGCACAAGACAGTTGGAAGACCGCAACGAATGAACAGACGAGTGCCACGAATGACCAAGGCAACGACCAGCGCCTTGCGAATTCCGACGTGCCAGACTCAAGCATCAGTGAACAGCAGTAAGAAGACTGAGGACAGTAGCCTCTATCGATCTTTTACCAAGTAACGACCAGAAACAAGTTTGCATTTACTTTTCTCGTCTTATTGATCTGAACTCAACTGCTCTTTGGGAAACTCAAGCTACTGGACTTCAGCGCAAAGTGTGTGTCGGGGAAACCAACAAAACCGACGCGGAGATAAATCTCCAACTCTTTAGATTCGACGCTGTGTTCATTTGCGACCATTGCCCATTCGCCCTCATCATCCTCATCCAGTAGCAAAAGTGGGACGCGACGCAGCGTACCGTAGACCTTTCCGTCCGTTGGGGATTCTGAAACGCTGATTGGCTCCACGTTGGTTTCCCACATCTGATTCCGATGTTAACTCTTTGGGGGCTCGCGTCTCATATCTTTGTCACTGGTATTCCTCATTTGGCAACCCTGCTCGTCCTTTCTGTAAAGAATGGTTGCAACATGAGAGTGAGTGAGGTGCCTCGATTCTGCCAGGGTATCATCTCTAACAGGTTGGCTTCAAGACTTGAGCTGCCCGTGGGCATCCACCACCGCCACTTTGAGCCAGCATTTTCAGGTCAGTCGGCAGCTTCCAGCGTTCCACAGACAGCTCCGTCACTCAACTCAGCTCAAGAGAGAGAGAGAGATGAAGGTCGTGGTCGTTGGCTCTGGCATTGGCGGCATTTCCGCCGCGTACCATCTCGCACATGATGGTCATGAAGTCACATTGCTTGAGCAGAACGACCGACTGGGCGGCCACACCTACCAGATGGAGATTGACGGCGAGCAAGTGGATCTGGGCTTCATGATGTTTGGCGACTCCAACCCCAACATCAAGGCGTGGTTCAAGCAGTTTGGCGTCACCCAACCGGATGGCACCACCAAGACGCTGATCCCCATGTCGTTGACTGTCAACTCGGACATCCCCAAGGACGTGCAGTTCTCGTCGCGCACACCGTTTGCTAGCTACGGCGAACTCTTGGATGTGCGCAAGTGGAAAGTGCTTGTGGACATTTACAGATTCACGTGGGATCTGTTGACCTGCCAGAGCACCACCAACATGCCAGGAATGACCAACGCGCAAGGTGTGAAGAACCCCTCGATCACCACCAAGGAATGGGCGCAACAGGCCGGTTACTCCAAGGAGTTTTTCCGCCATTACTTTTTGGCCTTTTGCGCCATTTTGTGGACTATTCCCAAAGACCAAGTGCTCGAGCTGCCGGTGAACCAGTTCCTGCGGTGCCTGCGCACCCACGCCAACTCGTTGTACATCCCGTTGTGGGAAGTAATCATGCGCGCGTTTGGCAAGGCCACCGTGCGGCCTAAACACCTCTGGTACTACATTGGCTCCAAGTACATTGAACCGTTTCTGAAGGATTTTGAAGCTCACAAGGGCCAAGTGCGCTACAACGCGCAAGTGCAGCAAGTCGGCAAAGGTGGCAAAGAAGTCGTACTCAAAGGTGGCGAGAAAATCAAGTGCGACCATGTGGTGCTGGCCTGCCACGCCGACGAATCCGCGGCGTTGCTGCCCTGGAGTGAGACTGCCCAAAAGAGTCTCAACAAGTTTGTGTTCCACAAGAGCATGATGTATGTGCATCGTGACCAGAAGTTTTTGCCAAAAGACCAGCGCTGCTGGGCCAGTTGGAACGTCAAGATCACCAAAGACGACGAGTACGTGCTGACTTACTGGATGAACCGCATCCAGCGCCTGAAATCCAAGAACCCAGTGTTTGTGACTATTACTCCATGGGATTACAACGGCGAAAAGCCCGACGAGGACACCATCATCTCGGCTTTCCGCTGGGACCACCCACAATTGCTGGCTGATTGTCTTCCTCAAGAAAAGATTCTGAACGAGCCAGGGATTACGCTATCCGGCGCATGGCTTGGTCGTGGCTTCCACGAAGACGGCTTTGTGGCTGGACGACGAGCGGCCGCCATCATCCGCGATGCCAAGCACACCAAGACCTGTCTGTACGAAGACCCCGGCAACATCCCAGTGCCTCCCGTGCCATCGTTCAAGGTGCCACTCTCATTCACGATCGGTGCGGCTTCGGTGGTGGGGGTCATTGGTTTCGGCGTCTACAAGCTGATCGAAGCTGTGGCAAGAAAGTAATTCCGATCTGAAAACAAAACAAAGCCAACGACAGCGCCAAAGCCTCAACGTGAGGGCACAATGCGACTTATCAACAGCCTGAAAGGGCGTTTCTATCGCGTTCTTCCACGCGATCCAATCCGTCTTGTGTGTGTATTCCATTCATCCCCGCAATTGCCCTAAAAAATGCAGAAAGTGAATGAAAATTCCAAAGAAAATACACTGCGAGGTTCATCGATTTGTTCATTCATCCCTTCGAGTCTATTCTCTCTTTCACTCTGACAATAGAAAATCAAAAACACGAAAACAGCTAAAGCTACAGCTAATCAGTGACTACGGTTCACTCAAACAAGAATTCTTGCAGTAACGCGAGGTCATCGGCTCGCAGTAGTTGTGGAACCTGGCAAGGATCCTGGCTCACAGTTTGGCCCAGATTCACATCCACATCCACACCCACACCCTGCGTTTCCTGCGTCGTGGAGGCATGAAACTGTTGTTCGAGGGCTGAGGTGAATGATGCACTGTCAGTGCAGATGGTTGGTATCAACATCGCTGTGGTGGTGATGTGGGCTTGTGCACGGCGACCAGCGCGTCTTCTCGCTTCGACGCGTCGTTGAGTCTCGTTGGCGCGAAGGCGATGGTACTCGCAAAAAGTGTGCAACAGACCATTCTGCTTGATGGCGCGCGGATTCTCACAGGGTTTGCTGCGATACAGACATTTGTGCTCTTCTTGGGTCTTGAGGC
Source organism: Paralagenidium karlingii (assembly GCA_027475765.1). Taxonomy (NCBI): domain Eukaryota; phylum Oomycota; class Peronosporomycetes; genus Paralagenidium; species Paralagenidium karlingii. Next base: position 4,100 of record JAMFLO010000439.1, read on the forward strand.
GCTTGCGAGACACTGTCATGGCCAAAGAGATGTCGGCCACCTCGTCCCATATCAGATCCACGACTTTTCGTTTGCCATCCAAGCGTCTCTGGTTTTCGTTGGCGCGCAGTCGATGGGCTTCGCACAACGAATGCAATTCGCCATTTTTCTTGAAAGAACGCACGTTGTTGCAACGTTTGCTGGCGTATCGGCATCGAAGGGTTTCCATGTCAGTGGGGAGGTTCATTGCCATGGATGGTAATCACACACTGAATGCTGCGCTGTTGAGCTGGTGCGGTTAAGTGGCAATTGCGAAGTGAACAGTTTGGTATGGCTGACCATCCTTTTTCCTCGAAAAGAAGACAAGCAGATGGCTCGCTGGTGATGGGAGCTGTCATGCAGTGTTAATGAATGACCAACATCCATCACAAACAGCAGATGGCACGGCTAGGACTGACGTTTTTCAATCACTCGCAGCAGATGGTAAGACTCTTTTCCATCAACAGCACTGTCAGATGCTTGAGTTGTTTTCCTATCAATGATAAGATGCATGCTGTGAGGAATAGATCACAGTTTGTGGGCAGAGCAGCGTACAACTGCCTGTGATGCTAGGACGATGGTGGGACATGCGTCTCTGACCGAAACCAGTCAAACAGTTGAGCGCGCAACCCATGGAATCCAGTTGTTGCATCCAAGGCAACTGATATCTACCGTTTTTGGCTGCTGCTGTGTTGACAGACCCCTCCTGCCCCTTGAAGTGACATCTCTGTGATGAAAACGGTGATGGGGCTGGCGGATTGACTAACCCATTATGGAAAACACGTGCTATTTGTTTACACCACTCTAACGTCAATTTTAAAGAATCAGTAGTTTTTCGTTTTCTACTACATACAAAAGGCACTTTTCACTTGAACAAAAACTCTTGCAGCAACGCTAGATCTTCGTCTGGAAGCGCTTCCGAAGGTGCGGCAGGACGAGTGTTCGGTGGGGCAAATCCAACCATTTGTTGGGCAGGGGTAACCACACCTGGAGTTACCGGAGTGGTCGGCGAGTTCGCATAGGTCGCAACGCTGTGTGGCATGCCAACACATGCTTCCAAACCTATATACATGGTGCGGATGGGCTCTGCCTGCGCTTCTGCTCGTCGACTCGCTCGTCGTCTCGCTTCGACGCGTCGTTGGGTCTCGTTTGCCTTTTGACGATGGTACTCACAGAATGTGTGCAGGTCTCCGTTCTGTTTGATGGCACGTGGGTTATCGCAGGGTTTGCTTCGATACTGGCAACGCGTGGACACTGGTTCCTTGCTCTTCGGTGTCTTGCCTGGTTGTTCTTTCGCTTCTTCTTCCTGTTGTTGTTTCACTTGTTGAACGCGGTGTTTCTTGGAGGACGGATCAACCTGAGCTTGAGCCCTCGGCGAAGGCGAGGAAGGCGCGGAGCTCGACGCCTCGTCGCAAATCAGATCCGCGGCTTTTCGTTTACTGTCGAGTCGCCGCTGGTTTTCGTTGGCTTTGCGGCGATGATCTTCGCACAACGAGTGTAATTCGCCGTTTTTCTTTCGTGAGCGCAAGTTGTTGCAGCGTTTGCTAGGGTAGCGACATCGCAGCGATTCAGAGACGTCATTTGGCGAAGCCATAGTGAGGAATTGGAACGAGTGAACCTTCGTGGTCGCAAGAGAGGTGCGCACTGGTTGGTTGCGTTTGAGTTGGTGGAGAGCGAGCAAGTTGGGCAATGAACTCTCTTTCTCCAACAAGACAACTGGCATCTGCTGAGGTGTGTGACTACCCCCAGTCACAAGCTGTCACGTCCTTGACAGATTTACATCACCAACTGGTCAGTTGGTGACTTGTTTCTGTCATGTGAGAGCAGATGCTTCAACGCGGATTTCTTTCCGCGCCCACACGCTCAGTTGCCTTGCCAAGGAAGAGATGGCAAATTGGATGCACAGATGTCATGGTCGTCGCTTGGGGACCCACGCGAAAACTATCCGGTGTGCTGTTTCATCAAATCGAAGCGCAGTTGCTTTGTCATCATGACACCAGGCGTACCAAAAACAAACATGATCTGGTGAAGGGGGGGGGGGTCATTGCTTGGGACCAACTGCTTGGTGCGGTTGTCCATGAGCTTTTTTCCATCCGTCTGTTGGATGCACCTGCCAAAAAGAGAACATCAAGTGCAGGTGACTTTCAGAGTCTGTGCTGCCCGTACCAAAACCAAACAAGATCCGATGCAGTCGAACCGTTGCTTGGGCCAAGATTGTTTGTGGTCATCTGTGCGCTTTGGTCGATCCATTTCCGGTCGATCTCAGACAGACAGTTATATCAGAGACTTAGCGTGGGATGTCCAATCATCCACATTCGCTTGAATCTGCTTCATATTGTTTATACGACTGGGATTCCTCTCTGTGGCATTATCACAGTGCGACGCTGTCACCACTTTCTGGTTTGAACAAATGGCTGGCATGCCAAATCGACGTGGACGCCACCACAAACTGGAATCTACCCTGTAGTTGGCGGTTCAATAAACGGATCGCTGCCAATTCGGCCACCGTCACACCACCGATGAACACCACCAGCACATTTTCCACACCATTCGCCTGGAAATCACTTGCATCACTGTTCATGTTCATGCTACTGATGCTGTTGTTGTTGTTGTTATTCGAGCCCAATGGCATTTTCATGCCCAAAGGCGACTTGCGGAACTTGATGCCGAGGGCTTCCTCGATCATGCGAATGCTCATAGGCGCGTACCCCGTGTAGGGGAACATGAAATTGATGTCATTGGGTTGAATGGTGTCTTCATCCTCCAAAATGCCGTTCATGAGCCCCAGTGATCGCTTCAACGCGCCAAAATTCCATTTTTCTTTCGAGTCCTGGGTCAACAACCCAAGCTTTTCCAGACGAATCAGCACTGGCAGCAGGTTGTGACCGTACGCATGGCAGATCTGATGGCGAAGCCACGTCACGTACTGAGAATTCTTGTTTGTCTTCTTTTTGTGGAAGCCGTTGGTCAACAGCGATCTCAGACACACAAGCTTCAGCAACTGGTCACAACTCAGCAGCGGAGGATCCCTCAACAAAGCTTGTTCGAGAAACAAATCCACTTCTTCGCTTTGTGAGAGATTTTTGCCGGCGCAGACGATCTGCATCTCGGCTTCGATGGCTTGTCGTAACGCAAAATGCTCGCTGTGTTGCTTGATTTGGTCGACGAGGTCTAGGTGCAGCGCGAGCGACTTTTTGCGCTGTACCAGAGTCGGTACTTTGCGGATCAACGCCTGGATCTCGGCCAGTGTCCGAGTTACGGGTTCCTCACTGTTCGACGATGATGACCACGACGATGCCGAGTCGTTGTCATTGGAAGACGACGAAGAAGAAGTCGGGTAGCTACGAATCTCTTTGGCGAGGTCCTGGGCCATTTGCTGTAGCTTGGAGGAGATCAGAATGTTGAAATTGACATCGCGAAGCGACGCAAACAAGTCGTCGTTTTCGTTGACAATCGCCTTGGTGAGCTTGGCAATTGAGTCGTCATTTGTTACATTGTCTTGCTCTTCTTGCTGTTGCTGCTTTTCGTACTTCACCACACCATGGTTCAAGCCCACCAGCGCATCCAAAAGCCCTTCGTAGGTCATCGGCGTCAACAACATGGAAATCGGGTCTTCCATGCGATCAAACAGCACCAGCTTGGAGAATCGCATGCTTGACGGTTGCTGCTGGTGTGAACGTGGGGCACTTGGCGTTCTTCGCTGCATGACCTGACGTGCCAGTTGCATCATTCTTTGGCAATTCGTGGCGAATTCGCCTCTACAAATCACGTTTTGGAAATTGCTCTGGGTCTGCTGCTCCAGTTGAAACAGATTCGCGACCAGCGTGCTCAGACATCGCTGGTTGCGATGGAAATACAATTGTTCAAAGCTGCTGGCGTCGCAGAGGCTGAGCACATGGGTCTCGAGTGGCAAAAAGCCCAGCGCCAGGCTGGTCTGGTTGGTTTTGGCCAACAATCCTTGCTTTTCCAGTTCCAGACAGCACTCGGACGAGGCGTTGGGCGTCCACAGCACGCCGTAGAGTCGTTTCTTGGGCAACGCCAGGCAAGTCTCGTGGAAATGAATGATGGCGCCAATGGTTTTGGCCAGGCTGGGCAGCGACGGCACCAAAAACACCAGGCACTCGACGCGCGGCGGGGCCACCATCGTGGATTGGCTGTTCGTACCATTATTGGCACTGTGACTGGCGTGGTGGGGCTTGGTCTGCAGACAACTTGCGAGGCTCTGGACCGTTGCAATGCCCAATTGGTCGTAAAACTCCTTGCCGCCGTGGCCAAACGCGAGCCGCTCCAGCAGCACTTGCAGCGACGGGTCCACCACCAGCGTTAGATTCGCGTGGCGTTTGTGGTCAGTCACTTGCGCAAATGCTTTGGCAAACGTTTCCAGCGCCTGTTGCTGCAAAAATGCACTCCAAGCGGCACCGTCGGCGGCCATTTTGGCGGCTTGGGTTGGGAGATCCTTTGGGAGGAGAGAAGAGTGGGGCTGATGTATAAATTCTCGCAGGTTGTCAGGAGAGGTTCCGGTTGAGTGGATCCTGAAAGGGCGTTGCCCCCCCGCCCAATGCAACGGCGCAACTGCATCGGTGTTGCGACGACGTCCGCTTTGGTGCGAAAGGAGAATGCACTGCACTGAATAGGAGGCCAACGCACTTGTTGGTTGTCGCCTCTATTTGCGTCTTAGGGTCTGTTACTATGGGTTACAACTCCCGATAACCCCATTGCCAACGTGACCAGGTGGTGGCAGGGCTATCAGGATCCATCACCTCATGTCGTATCAGCTGTTTGGGTGATGGATGACTGGGAAGCACCCAGATGCTTTGATGTATGTGAAGAACATGCAGCAAAAATGAAGAAGTACAGTACCCGGCATTATGCAGAGTGCTGTAGATACCAACAACTACAAGTCCAACGGCTCAAAAGTTCTCAGATACTGCTCCAGCTGATCTGGGACAAGCACCGCTTCTCAACGAAATGTCGCGAGCTCCAAGGCAGCTCCCAGAACGTGTGCTGTGTATGTGGTGGCAGCTGACAATCACCGCATTTTTGGTTTGGAGGCGTTGGACTTGGGACTTGTGATTAGTGGGTGTTGCATGAGCCATCACCGGTCTGGATCAGTGTCCCACACGTCTCTTTACACTCAACGAAATGGAAGCAACGCGCAATAAACTCAAAAAAGGCCAAGGATTAATAAACGGATGTTCATGTCGTGGTCGATGGGCCGCACGGTATGCGCTGGTAGCAACGAGGATTCTGTGGTGGTAGCCCCAAGGGTGATCGCCATGCGCCATGAAAAGGCCAAAGAAAGACAGCGAATGCAGACCAGCAGCAACAAGTTAGTTCGTACAAAGGAGAAGCAAGTTGTTTTTTTTATCATAGATACCATCCGAGACACGTTCGCTTTCGCCAATAACTTAGATCACTACATCTGCATGTTTTTGACTGGGTTGTTTGTTGGTGTTTTCTTCTTGTGGGGGGTTGGTTGCTCACCGGGTGCTTTCTCGAAACTCTTCCTGCATCGATGGAAAACACGCGACTTGCAAGACCCGCAAATGCCGCGCGCAGGCTTCTTTTTCGGCCAAGGACACGTCCAGTCGACGACAAAAAGTCGCCGAGCCGAGTCGCTTGGGAATGGAACGATTGCCAATGCTGCCCGTGGCCAACTTTTTGGTGATCCGCATGGGGTTGCAGCAGAGCTGCTTGGACAAATACGATCGAAGTGTCGTGCCCTGGGGGATGTCCAGCAAACCATAGTTGAACGCTTCGATCATGGCGATGGCAAACTCGTGTTCTTCTTCAGACCAGCTGCCCACTCGCTGCGGAGCAGAAGCCGAACTCTTGGAGGGAGAACTGTCGGTGCTGGAGGAGCCACCAGCAGCATCGGCGTCCGAGTCATCATCGCCGCTTGCATTGTCGTCGTCTTCGGAGCTGCCTTCACTGGCGTCGTCCCTGGCTTTGTCTTTGAGATACTCAATGTCTTCGACTTTGAGGAACGCGAATTCCAGTTCCTCCAGGGTCGCCAGCGTTTGTTTGCGTTTGGTATCGGACAAGAGCGTCGGGAAGAAGCGCTTGCGACCGATTTGACGTGGAATGCGTTGGCCGGCGAGCCATTCGCTTGTGAGTTTGGTGGAGATGCGCATCGGGGAGCAAAACAATTTGGCCGCCAAGTGGCTTCGCAGTGGGGTGCCGGCCTTGAGTTTGAGGGTGCCGGCGGAAAACTGACGCACCAGTTCCATCGCGTACTCCTCTTCTTCCTGGGTCCATCGGCCGATGCGCACGAGCTTCTCTCGAGACTGAGTGGCTGGTGCGCTGGAAGAGGAGGAGGAGGAGGTATTGACTGCAGCTCTCGGTGCAGAGGCAGGGGACATGTTCTTGGATGGAGCGGACCCTTGACGTGGAGCGGTCGGAGAAGGTGTTCTGGTGCTGCTGGAGTGCAATGGAGACGACCCACGTGAAGAAGTCGAGGATGGCGAGACACTGGCAGTTGTCAACGCCGCAAACGACATGGTCGGGCGCATAGCGCCGAGTTGGAAACTCGGTCGAAACCGCTTCTCAAAGTCGTCGTCAAACACTCGTCGACGCTTGAGGGCACCGGTCGAGCCTACAATGTCGACTCCGGCACCGGCGTCGGTGGAGTTGGCCGCCAGGGCGTCTGCAAACAGAAAACCTTGTTGGGCGTCTCGTGCACGCGGGTCGTTGGAGAGTCGACGCGGTCCCAATGGGAACCACTCGGCCGAAGGCGACGACGACGAATTCATGGCTGCACTGGCATTGACAAAAGTGTCTCTTGAGGTGCCAACTGGATGCTGACTGGTGGCACGAAGGTTGGCCAAGCTCGTGAGCACGACGGCCGAGGAAGCACAAGAAGACGTTGAGGCTGGCGCAGCAACGGAAGTCGACGACGCGCGCACGTCGTCGTTGAGAATGTGGGCAAGATCCATGGTCCGGTACCCCAACATCAATTTTTCACACAAAGTGAGTGACCTGTAACGACGCTGTTGGATTTTGTTGACGACTGATGAGCAACAAGGCCCAAAAGAACAAGATGATCAACTTGGAAAGCCCACGAAACGAGGAGGAGGACTGAATGGATGCGATGGGTTCAATTGGTTGGAAGGAGAGACCTGGTGGAATCTGCAATTGGCTTCACGTGGTGGTGACTACTAGTAGCAGGTTGGGTTGGGTTGCCAAAGTGGTCTGAGGGGTTGGCAGCAAAACGAGCAATGCTCACTCGCGTTCAAAAGCACAACAAGGGCAAAAGGCAAATCAAAACGCGACTGACTGACTCGCCTGCTGTTGCTCTCTTTCTCTCTTTATTCCGAGCGACTCAGAAGAGTTGTCCATGGGTGTGTACAGCACCAAGGTGTGCACCAGGCCCCCCCCCCCCCTGGTGTACAGAAACGATGAGCTGGTCGCCGGGTCTTTGACACACCGCGCTTTTGGCTTTTGGCTTTTGGCTTTTGGCCAGGTGGGGAAAATGGAAAACAGGTTGTCCAGTCTCTGCATCTGCTTGAAGGATTCAACAAGAGCCCGCCCAAGGGTGTGACACCGCGCACAAGCTACAGGACAAGGTCGTGGCCTTTCCAGTTGCTGGTCAAGCTTTGTGTTGATAAAAGAGAAGTGCATGGATAGAAATGGAAAGCACCCAGGGGAAGGGCCGGCTGGTGCTGCCACATGATGTCATGCCGGCGAGTGTGACGCAAAACGGACGCTTTTACGGTTGCTGGATTCCCGTTTGCTGTCGCTTGCCAGCTGGCATTGGGGTGGTGAGCTGTGTTGTTGCAACCGTTCCCTTTGACTCGGCCAAGATCCATGTTGGCGAGCCTGATCGTGGCCAGGTCCACCAGGTGCAGTACTAGTGTACTTCCTCATGTAGTACTTACTACACCTCACAAGGCTGGAGAGAGAACACGAAACTGGTTGAAACCTCGCCAACTTCAAAGGGATCTCATGACCATGATGAAGAAGAAGAAGAACTTAGTACACTACTATGAATGGCTTTTCACTTCTTTGGGTGCAGAGTTCTTCTTTGCCAAAGGTTCTTCTTTCTGTGGGAATGGACCTCGCGCGCGTGGACCGTGTACCATGCACGTGCACCACCTCAACTCAGTCCACGATAGAAAGACAGACAGACAGGCTCACGTTGTTGCGTGGTAAAAGGGAATGCGGGAAACCCCCTCCCGACAGACTCGGAGCGAGGAGGGAAAGGAGAGAGCGAGATAGCAACGCTGGCTGCCGAGTGAGACATCGTCATCATCGTGGGTCTGAGCTGAGCTGGCAGCCAAGTCCATGAATCATGACTCATGGCGCACCATTCAGCATCAATCATCCAACAAGGCCACCGCAGGGAAAACAAAGGGTGGTGTTTCGCATTGGCCTGTCTTCCATTCAAGCAGGTGCGGCCAGCATTGTCGCAAAAGCAGCAGCAGCAGCATCGCACATCACGTCAGCCCTTTGCACACAGCAGTTTGTGTGGACAGACCATGTTCAAGAAAGAGGAACTTTGGTGACGAGGTGCTCGCTGGGTTCTCCAAGGACGAATACAGTGTATTGCGGCCGCATCTCCACGTCAACAGCAACATCAACTGCATGCGGCATCATCAAAAAGCGCGCCAAGCAAACTTTCGCATGTTCAGCGTGAAGCCACTCAAGGAGTGCGATCACCAAAGCATTCAAAGACAGCCCGCAACCTCCAAAAGATCACCAGAGAAGCACCCAAAGACCCAAAATTTGGGGGGGGGCAACAGGATGACTTGCTTCGAAAGAGCACGAGTGAAGAGGGTTGATCGTGGGTTGTTGAGGATCGAGAAGAACCATGCCTGGATGGATTGATGTAGGCTACAACACCGCGCATAAGGCTCGTTCCACAGCGGATTCTCTTTTTAAAAGAAGAGTTACCGTAGGTTATCCTTGCCGAACTTGAAGAATCGTCGGGTCCCACAAACGCATGGGTTGGGCCCACATTCTTGTTCATGCTTATCAACGCTCCAGAGAGGTCAGTCACCGCTCGCAGCTCACAAAGCCAGGGCAGCGTGTCGTGTCGCGTATCGCATGCTCTTGATGTGATGGCTTTTTGATGTGCTGATGCCAGCTGATTTGCACCACCCCCGACCACCACACCACATCGGCACACATCTCCCCAGCGCGAAACCTCACGAGGTGCTTTGTGCTTGTTCTTCCCAGGTACATTTAGCACATCACATCCATCCAGTAACCAATGCAACTCAACTTAAGCCCAGCTGTCGTTCCTGAAACATTCACCCCAGCAGCCAACTGGCAGGTTGATTGACATGGGGCCTTGTGGTCATTGAAGCCCACAAAAACGATCACCACCCGGATGCACCAAGTGGATTTCGCACTGCTGGTTGGCAACGCCACGCGGTCCCAAGTCCTGGGAGGAAGAAAATGCCATTTGTAATGTCTCTTGTTGAGGAGGTTTGGGCCATGCATGCATCTTGGTCACCAAATACTGGTGCTGAAGTTGGTGCGGAAGTGGGGAGGGGGGGGGGAGGGCCTGAGCGACCAGACGGACCAGGACGAGAAGACTTCGAGGAGGTTCTGACCTGACTTGTCTGACTGCCTGTCTGACTGCTGTCGGACCTGTAACTCTGCTTGTAGAGTGCAAGTCAAAGCGTTTACAGCGTGTGTGTGACTCGGTTGGGTCACCAGCAAAATCACTTGAAGTTGCGACTTCTGGGGTAAATCATGTTCTTTGGCCCCGAGGGAGTTGGAGCTGTCTGTTGGGCTGTTGCTGGTGGTTGGTCAGTGTTCTCTTCTCAAGTGCTACAGTTTAAAGTCAGCAGCCAGTTGGAAAACGCTCTCGTTCGACGTTCCACGGCTTCCTTTGATGACCAAACAGACCGCAGAACAAACAAGAAGAGGAGGAAGAAGAACAACAACAACATCATTGAACACGAGTGGAATTCCATGTGTTCACATGCTGGCTCAAGGGGCGAAGAGGCTCTCTCTCTTTCTCTTTCTCTTTCTCTCTCGCTCTCTTGTACACGGACACATCTCAAGTCCAGGATGCAGACGTTTATATGTGACCACCCACACCCAACCTTCCAGCCTCTATGTGCATGATTTCGTGTCCTTTTTTGCCGTAAGAGCCGAGCGTGTGTACACCAGCATCTGGTTCTGTGCGAAACGGGAAAAAAAAAGATCGCAAGGCGGCTCAATGAGTTGTTGGTGCTGCCCCCGGATACCACCAGGCACCCATCTACCCATTCAATTCAGCTCCCAAATCAAGAACAGGGCGTGAATGCGTTCGTTACCTTAGGATGCCATGATGCATCTCAGTGCCCTGATGCTGGTTTGAGCTGTTTGGCCATTCAATTGACCTTCTTGCTGCTCTCTGGCTCCTCAACAAGTGAACTCGATGTGTATGGCTGGTTGAATGGGTGATTCGGTCGTTTCGTCACGCTCCATCCATCGTTCCAATGAATGAGCAAACAAAACACACGCAAAGAGAAAAGCGTGAGTGCTATGGTCGGAGGTTCTCTTGCCATTTCAATGCCCCTGGTGGAGTAAAGTGATGGCCATCATCAATGACTCTCTGTGCTGTACCAATCGAACACACTGGCTGTCGTAGTGTACGGACAAAGCATCGCCACAGCCATCAAACCGTTGAACAGCATTTGATTGACACTGCTGTGCACAACTTTTTTTGCAGTGATGGTTTTGTGCACGTCTTACTGGACTCATTCTCACTTCTTTTGTTCCTGCTGGCGTCTGTGTTTGGGTGAGTTGTTGCTTGATCTTGATCTTCTTCTGGTTCTGATGCAACCTGACCTTCAAAGAATCAAAGTGGGAACAATGGATTTCTGCACGAAGCCATCGTTCAACTAACACATCAGCAATTGTCGCACTCTTATCACCCAACACTTCTATCCACACAACAAGAGAGTGCAAGTAAAACAAGAAGAATATGCGAAAACTGGGTGTGTTATCTTGAAGCATCTCCGGACCCATCAACCAACTTGACCACTGAACTCATCCACTTCTTATGATACCAGCTGTTTTCTTGGGATCAATCCGTTTGTGCAAAACCCACAAATCAATTCACTCAACTGCGGCAGTGGCTAAACCCACACGATTGCTGAAGTGAATCCAACCCGCCAGCTGGAACCAGAAAGAAAAAACAAGTAAATGCTGAGCTTGTGTTTCTCATGTTTGTCTTTGTTTTCTTTTCATTCTTGTTCCCTTGTTTCATGGGCACCAGCTGGAAATGGGATCGTACACTATGCTTGCGTTAGTTGGGGTGTGACTCATGGCGCCATCTGGTGCGCGCTTGACACCAATGATGAGAACTGGAGGTGAATGAATTCATTGATTTGGCTACCATATGCGTCTGCTTTTTCCAGTTGACTCGACGTGCTCAGTTCAAAAGCAGCAGCGCAGGACAACCCAAAGCGCGCGCTCTCTCTCTCTCTCATAACGATGCGCCGATGCGCTCAGTTTTTCTTCCCTGCTCGGCTCCAACAGTTTGTGGCCAAAGGATCCTTGATCAATGATTGGCTTCTTTCAAGCTTTCGAAAAAGCATAATAGAGAATGCTTCCTCTCTCTACAGGAACAAACAGATTGGTGTGGCGCACCTCAACTTGGTTCTATTAACAGGTACATGACAAAATCATCGCAGATTGCAGTGGTCTTGCAAAAGTGAACTTCATTAACAGTTCAAATTACCAAACTAGCCAAGCGTTGTGTGTTTTCACGAACCACTTCAAAATGGAATTGACAGCCACGGTAACAATCAGACCTGTTTGGCACTGGAGCCACCGCCCCAGTACGAGTACCATTTGACTTCTGCGGCCACCACTGCCACCGTGGACTTGGTGACCGGCGTGCGGGGCTTGGCAAAGTCCTGTGGAAGCTTCTCGTGCAGCAAAAAGCTTTGTGCATGATCCACCGACACTTTGACACGATCATAATCGCCCATGATCAACAGCAGCACCGCCGCTTCGGCGTATGCCGCGGTTTGCTGCTTGAAACCAAACACATACTGCGGGTCATCGCGCTTGCACGTGGTCTCGCGGTCGCCGCGGTATTTTCCCAGCGCCTTCTTGTCAATCTCGCCATTCTGGTCGGCCCGTGCAATCAACTGCGTGACCAGAGTTTCATTGACTTGGCTGGGATCTTTGCCGAAATACGCGTCATCATGCACCAGCGAGGCGTCGTGTTCAATGAAATTGTGTTCTCCCAACGTGGCCAGCGTGAAATTGGCCGGCAACGCGGCGACCAGCGTGTCGGCGGCCGCGTTGTCCAGATTGTACACCTGGATCAGCGCTTCTTTGACAATTTGCGGGCTGAGGTTTTTGCCATCGCGCGGCAAATGGCCATGGTTGGCCAGCGTGTTGAGCGCTGGGCATGGACTGCGATGGTACGCAGCCTGGTTGTTGGGCACGCCCGACACTTGGTCGCCACTGGGGCGAAAGTAATCGCCGGGCGCCAACTCGGCCAGTCTGCGCATGGCGGAAGCAACCGAGTTGCTCAACATGGAGGAAGCAGCACGCTGGCTCTGAAGACTGAGCGACACCATCAAAAGCGTCCACAAAGCGCACTTGAAGACACCACCGGCCGGCATTTCCTTTTGTTTTCGCTTGTTGTTTGTTTTGCTTCTGGCGGCTGCTTGGCACTTGCAACTTGCGACGCGAATTGCTGAATGAGCCGACTCAGCCAACGAGAAAATGGAAGAAAAGCTCTTCCGCAAGAAGGGGATATCCACTTGAGAGCACACCTTTGGGAAAGGGAGCAGGGGGGGGCAAAATTACGCTGGTAGACGATTCGCATGGCCCAAGGTTCCTGAACTAGTCTTTCGAAAAACCGAAAATTACCAAAGTGATCACCATCCCATGAAGGCTGGATTACCTATTCAAGATCTTGCGCGTCAAGATGATGCAAACATGGTTGGTTGTGTCCTGGTGATGGATGGTGCTGCACCGCCCTTTCACCAGGCGACGTCAAAAGCCGACGTGCTGAAGAGCGAGAGAGAGAGAGAGAGAGAAAGAGAAGAAGTATGGTGTACACCAATCCGATCGCTTCTGCGACTTGCGACTTGATGTCGTAGGCATTTCTGAGTGGCGTGGTGAGAGAGCAGCCAAATGCCTGTCCAGTCATCCTGGCTCCGGTCTCTTTCATGCCTGGCGTGGTGGTGGAGGTGGAGGCGCCGCTTGTCAAGTGGAACAGCGCGAGTTTGGCGTTTCTCCCCAGCAAGTGCCTCGACATGCTGTCCAGAATACACCAGGGCATGATTCGTGTCCGCTTTGATTGGTCTTTTGCGTTGCAAAAATAACCCCGTCGACCAGGACAGGCGGCTCCCTCCCAACTGCCAGAACAAGAAGAACCGGCTGGCCACGCCAAGCCCAAAGCCATTCCTTTCCTTTGGTGCTTTTGCCGTCAACTGCGGTGCCAGCTCGCTCGCCAACTGATTCCATTCCACTCGTGCCGGTTGTCGTTGTCTGACTCGGAACAAAGACGCGGCAAAGCGACTGAACAGAACCACTCAACACAAGCACCAAGCGCCAACTTCCTGTGTGGGTGCTGCAGCCTTCTTGCTTGCTTCTCTTGTTGCCATCATCATGAGCCAACAAGTGCCTGCTGAAGGTTCGCATGATTACTTTCGTCCGCCAAAAGACCAAGTCTCCGGGGTGCCTGGCAACGCCAAAGAATTCCATCGAAGCCCATGTCCGGCGCTCAATTCACTAGCCAACCGCGGTTTTTTGCCCCGCAACGGCAAGGAGCTGACCCCAAAGCAACTGGAACAAGCCGTGATCGACGTGTTTAACGTCGCGCCAGACTTTGCGCGCACACTGACCAAGAGTTTGCCAGCCAATTTCTCGCTGGCCGACTTGGGCAAACACAATTGGGTCGAGCACGACGCGTCGTTGGTACACGACGATGCCCATGCAGGCAACGACCCGTGCCAGGTCAACGAAGAACTGGCTGGTCAATTGCTCGCCAAAGCCAAACACGACCAGCTCGACACCAAGGCGTTGGGTTTGTTCCGCGCCAAACGCGAAAAAGACTGCAAGAAGAACAACCCCGAGTACTCGTTCACGATGACCCAATCGGGCATTTCGTATGGCGAAGCCGCGTTGGTGCTGGTGGCCATGGGCGACTACGACCAAGAGAAAATCCGCGTGGACACGGCCCATTCGTTTCTCGTGGAAGAACGCATTCCGGACAACTTTGCAAAATCCAAAACGCCCATCGGCACCTGGAAAGTCGGCAAAGTGGTCGCCAAGGTCAAGGCCCATGCCATGTTTTCCTGCGATTGCTAAAGAGATTCGTTTTGAAGCGTGATCTTATTCTTTTGGTTGGACATCCAGCAGAGCCGCTTTCGTAGGAATAAAGGTACCAACACGACCCTGAATTGTATTTGCTTTCCACCATTTGTGGAAAAAAAGCATATAGTGTCTTGATGGGCTTTTTGGTCGCCGGTGCGATGGACCATGCAAGCACACCACGCGTGGCACGGGGTCGTGACCCTGAAAGCGTCGGTCCATTCCGGCGTGACTTCAAGCACAACCCGTAGCCCGAATGGAGAAACGCACGCGTGGCACACGTCTTACGTTGATTTGATGATGGGCTTGTCGAACGATGGCAACGATGGTGGCGATTGTCCTGCACATAGATCAACGGTTTGCAGCAGTTTGAAGAGATGGCAACAGTTCACAGACTCCGTGGTGGTGGATGGTGGTGGATGGTGGTGGAAGGTGGTGGAATGGAATGGCCAGTCACTTCTCAACTGTACCTTGTTGATCAACACAACAGTCAAAGCCCATGAGCTTCCACCCAGTCATTTGGTGCGCACTTGCGCTGGTGGCATCGGTGACGCTGGCCCATTCCGACGATCACAACTCAACGCCATCATCCTCATCCTCATCCTCATCACCACTGATGTCTACTTCTCCATCCAGCGCCGAAAAGATCTGCAACGTAGGCACGACGTACACCTATACAAAGGCCAAACAAGACTATCCGAGCTACGCCAAAGCCATTGAAGCCGTCGAAGCCTACGGGGTCGCCACGTGGTACACCGACAATGTCGAGCAACAGTCCAACAACAGAGCAATCACATCTCTGCTGAGTGGTTGTGACGTGGAAAATCGCGTCGTGATCGTGGTGTATGGCATCCCAAACAAGGATTGCGCTGGCGGGTACTCGAATGGCGGCGCCAACAAAAACATGCAAGATTACCAACGCTTTCTCATGGAATTGACTTCTCTCGTGGGAAAGCGAAAAGTTTTGTACGTGGTGGAGCCCGACGCCGTGGGGTTGCTGCCCAACAAGGGCTGTGGCAATACGCTCGGGTATGCCGAGTACCTCAAAAAGGCCATTGAGATCCTGACGGCGTCCAACAGCAATGCGCATCTGTATTTGGACGTTGGGTACTGGACCGTTGAGTGGCATTCGACTCAAGTAGCGGCCATCATCAACAGCATCTGGCCAAAGAACGATCCTCGGGTCAAGGGAATCGTGCTCAACACCTCCAACTACCAGAGTACCTCGAAAATGGCCCAGCTCTGTGAGAGATTCATGCGCGATAGCAACCGTTCCATTGTCAACGGCACGGCAGACGAGATTCAAACCGCTTCCTCGTGTGTGATTGACACCTCCCGCAATTATTTGGGTGCACCGCCGTCCAACGAATGGTGCAACACCAAGAACACCGGCATTGGCAAGCCACCATCGGCTCAGACAGGACTGGAGCAAATCAGTTATTTCATTTGGATCAAGCCGCCAGGAGAAAGTGATGGCCAATGCAACGGTGGCAGCGACCAGCTGAGTGGTGGACCACCCGCGGGACATTTCTTCAAGGAGCATTTCCAGATGCTTTGGAACAACGGATACTTTGTCAAAGAGGCATCGTTTAGCAAGCTGTTGTGATAGTCTCGAGTAGTCTGTCATAGTGCCATTGGCAAAAGAGATGCAGTAAAACTGCGAGAAGCATTTTTCACCAATGTGCAGGTCTGTGACCAAAAGCACGCGAACGCTCGAGTTGTTTCTGGACCTGCATCCAGTAGCGAGTCGCCCATTCCGCCACTCTCGATCTGTGTACTCGACGGTCAGACGTGATACAGATTCCTGATGAGTTGCAGAATCTCATGAATAGTTTGCTCACATGATCACACGTTGCTCAGCTCCGAGAATGGCAACGCCATCGGGCAAGGCCTCTGCTGGTTCAGATCAACACAAGCCGTCATTCCGACCTGTTCTCCACAGTGTCGAGTTGCAATAGAGCAAGCGGAGCAGGTTCACGCAGGCAACAGACCAAGAGGAGCAGGAATCAGCAACGTACTAGGCGATGCGCTTTGTCGTACCAATCGTATAAAGCAAGCATCACCGTTGACAAGCCCATGATGGTTGTGAATGGGTTCGGTTCCTTCATCTGGAGTCGCTTGGAAAGTCGTATAGCCGGCTCTGGTCGCCAATGTGGGAGACCACTCACGAGAGTGGCACTTTTTCGTGGCCTTGAAGAGCTGACCCACCCAATTGACAACTCTTCACGCTCAACAACGTCTAGAGTACGCAAGAGTTGCGTTGGGATCTTATTTGTACTAGCCAGTCGATGACGGAGCACGGCGCTGGCGAACAGAGTAACCATATGACGTTTGCATGCAGCACACTGACACGAAAACCGTGAGAAACGAGCGATCGACTCCTTCCCTCCACCTCGTGCGGCTAATGCGCGTTGAAAAGCAGAACAGTTCACTTCTCAAATTGGCACTCCGCCGTGCAAGTCTCAGCAAACGTCAATGTGCTTCCGCTTTCATTCCATCAGCTGGTGGGTCCTTGTGCTGCTGGTATGAGGCTCGCCAGTCAACGCAGAGGACAATAGCCCACCGCCGTCTCCACCGTCTGACCGCGGAAAGAATCTGCATCGCCGCCTCAACATCCAGCTACAACGTGGCCAAACAACAGTCTCCTTATCATGCCCAAGCCATCGACAAAGTACAAGCCCATGGAGTCGCCACATGGTACATTGACAAATTCAACCAGCAAGCCAACAACCAAGCGATCACGTCTCTGGTGAATGGCTGGGACCTCAACGATCGCGTGGTGTATGGCATCCCACACAAGGACTGCGCCGCCGGACACTCCAATCGCGTCAGCAATGGAAATATGGAAGCCTACCAAAGCTCTCTCGGTCACTTGGCTTCACTCGTTGGCAATCGCATTGTTCTGTACGTCGGGCAGTTGGCCACCAACGAGTGCGCGAAGAACGGCTGGTATGCCGAGTACCTCAAAAAGGCCATTGAGATCCTGACGGCGTCCAACAGCAATGCGCATCTGTATTTGGACGTTGGGTACTGGACCGTTGAGTGGC
>JAMFLO010000440.1:0-26183 GCA_027475765.1 Paralagenidium karlingii
CTCACCATTGCGGTGTTAACAGGACGCCGAGACATATCTTCATCGTATCGGTCGCACCGGTCGCTTCGGCCGCAAGGGCTGCGCCATCAATTTTGTGTATGACATCAAGACTAAGCAAGACCTCTACTCGATTGAGACATACTACGAGAGAGAAATGACTGAGGCACCTGCGAACGATGTGGAGGCCCTCGAAAAGATGTTGACTTGGTCATAGAAATCACGGAGGTTAAGGCATCTCCTACATTGGTACTGGTGTTCGTCATGTGCGGCAATGACAGAGATGTATTAACTCCTTGTAGAGGTCGGCGGTGACATCTTTTTGCATCTACCCAGCTCTGTGCGCTTGTGCCACTGACCATACTGCCATGATAGTACTCCAGATCGCGTTGTTGCGCTCGAAAATGAGTGTTGCAGCGCGCCATTAGACGGAGATCCTGCAATAGCTGTTTGCGGCGTGACCATCGATTAGCAACACAGTATGATAAAGAAGCTTTGCGATGCTAGCAGAGGAGTTGGCATTGCGTCACACCACAACAACACTTTGTTGCGTTGTGTGGGTTCATCAGCACCGCAAAAGTAGCCTGCTGGCATCAAAGGATTGTTATACAACACCAAAACAACTCAATCCACATAGGACCTAAAGAAAATCATGATTCCATTCACATACTGGGCTTCTACAGAACTAAACACTCATACATCGCTTCTACTTATCTAAACACTGGTGAGGGCTTCGGCACTGATGCGGGCGGCGCCATCGCTCTGGGAGCGGATGCCTCGACTGGCGAGCTTCTTCTTCTTCAGTAACTTGCGCTCCAGACTCTCCCGATGGTGGTCCATGACCGGCACCGAGTAATCCTTGAGCGACACATACGAGGAGCCACGTTGGGAAATGTGGGACGGGGCGTTACTCAAGAAGTCACCCAACGCTTGGCTGTACTTGGTGGCTGGATGCACAATAGCGAGTCGCAAAATGTCTTCAAAGCGTTGCTTACGTCGCTCCACGAGATGGGAATCATGGCGTCTTAAATAACTCCACACACCAGCGCCTGGTAACGGAGGCAGAGTGCTGCGAAGAATCTCGGGCGACACCTTGGCCGATGAGTTGGACACTGGCTGCTGGCAATAGGACGACGCGACAAACGAATTGGTGGTGTTCGACTTGATATTGGTCGAAGATCGATGATGCTCCATGTCACTTTGGCGTCGGGAACTGCACTGGTATGTCTGAATGGTGTGGTATTCCTCAAAGAGTTTGCTCAGCTCGTGATGGAGCCGCTTGAATTGGGTGAATCGTTTGCGAATGGTGTAGGCCGATAGCATGCCTTCCGGTCCTTTGATGTCGACGTGATACATCACGGCACCTTTTGGATCAAACGAATGGTTGGTGATCTCAATGAGGATCCCTGCGTACGGTTCCGAGTTGGAGCCACTGGAAACTACATCACTGCAACCATCGTCCTCGAGGTCGAAATACTCACAATAGCCGCTGACGTCACTGGAACGACGATCGTTCAGATCGCAGCAATCACTGGCGGTAGAGTCCCGCCAGCCACCGGTACCAAAGCCATGATGATGGGCGTTTCGATGGGCCGATGGCGAGTCTATTGTGGATGCTGTGCCTGTGGTGGTTCCTGTGGAATAGCGCGCGTCCACCAGCGAATTGCGGCCGCCCTGCAGCGCCATCTTTTTGGGCAGCACAAAGTCGGGATCGAGTTTGACCAACGGCACAGCAGACTCGCTGTACCGAGTCTCTGGCAAGACCACTTTCATGTCGTCCACGCCGGAGACGGAATCAAGAACGGAATTCCAAAGAAGGAGAGCGGTGAGCGCACAGTAATCGAAAAGCCACGCGACGTCGACCAGTCGGCAGTCAGTCACGAGGAGATTGTGGTGGGACGGGGCGCAGACGCAAAAGACCGGAAGTGGGGACCCAGCAAAGTACGGCAATGGCGGCGGCACCGAATGGGCTGCTAAACAGAAAACCTCACGAAAGAACCCACTCACGAGCAAATCAAAAAGTGAAAGACAGTCAACGCATTGTGACTCTAAAGCCTCCCACACCCAGCCATCCACTGGCTCTCTGTGAGCTCCTTTGGCTTGATCAAGCATTAATACTAGTAGTACTGTTATTGTAGCAAAGCTCCTGCCCCACCACAAAGAAGACTCAACGTGACGTAATGCACCTAAGAGAACAAGCAAAACGACTTGGAGTTTGTATGCCAGCACCTTGCTACCAAAACCAAACCCATCTCCAGTCATAAGAGTAAATCCTAATCCACACTGCACACAACTTTTGGCCATCTGTCGTGGCCCTGGGTGAGAAAAGCGTGTGTTGATTTGGTAGCAAACGTTGCCACTGAATGGATGTGGCGCTCTTGAGCAGCGCAGCTGCTCTTCTAATAGGTGCAATCTAATCCCCCCTCAACATGAACTCTTGTTATGGGTATAATACAGGTCCAGGTCCAGGTCCAGGTCCAGTACACTACCAAATGAATTGTGTACTAAATCCATTTGCGTACTGTTGTGACTGGGATTCCTTCCAGCAGTTTAGAGGACTCACTTGAACAGCAACCTAACCTGGTTAAAAGGTTACGACCAGTTAAGGAGCCAATCAAATGAGTTGGCGTTGGTCGCATGCCTGGTGCCATTTGCTCTTGTCAACGGAATCCAAACATGCCGCTTCCTTTTGGCATTTGACTTCCCCGTAGGAAGATCCATGTCTTTTTTGTTCTTGCAAACACTTGAATGGAGTCACAGACCCATCGATGGATTTCTTCTGATCAGGGCAGCTGACGCAACATGCCTCAGAGACTCAGAGACGGGGCGCAACCAGATCCAGCGATGTATTTGGTAGTGGCATGGCCGCGGCGTGGATGTCGATGGGCAGGAGAGCATCAGGCCTTTAAGTTAGTGGAGGGTCCAGTGTGAATGGAATGTGCAGCAGGTGTTGCGAGAGGCGTGGAAGAACGCTTTCCCCATGTGGAGTCCACTACCGGAATCCTTCGACAAGTGGACCCGCTTCTAAGAGAGCGACCGCGCATAGAAAGCGATCTCGCGTCGATACAAGGGCGCAGTTTACTGAAGACAAAAACAAAACGCTGTCGAGGGTAGCATCAGCTTGGATTCGCTTTCCTCATCCCTTCAATCCTCTGTCCGAGTCAAGATATCACTCGCCATTTCGCTCCAATTAACAACTACCGTTACAAGCAACCACAATACCGTTCTTCTCATTGCACCACCAATTCTTCGCCGGCTTCTTCACCAAACTCCTCGTCAAATTCTTCGCCATCTTCCAGGTCCAGTTCGTCCTCCAACTCATGTTCCACTGCCGCCTGTTCCATTTCTTTGGCCCGACTGGTGCTGGCCGCCGCGCGTCTCTCTTTGCGACTCATGGCTTTTGTCGTTTGAGCTGGCATCTTCTTTTTCTTCTTAGAGACGTCGGCTGCACCGCCTTTGCGCACCAGAACAATCTCTGGGATCTCGTCTTCCTTCAGATCGTAATCCGTGTTGGTGCCAAACTGAACGCTCGTCAAGTCGTAGCCCTGCACAATGTCGCCAGCACGGAGAATGCGGCCCAAGTGGCTTCGCACGAGAAAGATCTCATCGTTCACACCAAGATCTCGCACTCGCGCCACCTCCACATCCGCCAAGACGTACTTGCTCTCCATGACACCGCCATTCCTTGTATCATCGTCCACCGGTTCCACGTTCAGCACCATAAAGTCGGTCAGTTGGGGCGACGAAAGCTGCGCAGCAAACGGGAGGTGCTGAGCAGTGTGGAAGTACTTGTCGCCGGAGATCTCCGTCTCTCGGCCACTCACGGGGTCCACAAAATGCAGTAGCGAGGTCGTTCGTGCGCACAGCACACAGCGGGAGATGCTACCCAATTGCTTCGCGAACCTCTTGGGCAACACTACGAAATCGTCTTTGCATATTGGCACGAGTTCGACGCAAAAAGTGGTTTGCAGGTTTGCCGTCGAGTTGTGAACGTTCTCCGAGATGAGTTTGGTGGATGTCTTGGAGCGCAACGGGACGTGCGACTGCATGAAACTAAGGAATCTTTCGGCTTCGTTCTTGGTAGCAAAGTAGAAGTCCATACCGTCTTTGCCTGAACTGATGCTGATGGCGTTCACGTGCGCTTCATGTTGCAGCATGAGCTGCTCCAGCTTCAAAAAGGTTCGTTTGTGCACCACTTTCTGTCGGATCTGCACAAGCGCATGCCATGTGTTGTTGTGATAGTGTTTGGTGCAGTCTGGACAGGTGGCGTTGGTGATCACAAAGGTCACGACGCAGTCATTTTGGACCAGGGCGTGTTGCATGGTCTGTTGGTGTGCGCAAGGAGAGACAGAGAGGAAAGATTGAGCGTGTGCGTACGCCACCACAAGAGCAAAATAGACAGCTTACGCACCTCTTTCTGGATGGTGAGTCGCACTTTGATGCGCTTGGAATGAGGTTCGGTCCAGATGAAGTTGGCGTCGACCAACTTGACCTTGTTGAGCCCATGGATGCTCTTGAGACAGAGCGCCATGAGCTCTGCCGACTCGAGTTCACACGCCAACCATGGACCCGAGCTAACTGAAGTATTGGAGCCAGCAGAGGCCTTGCCGCGTGGCTGGAAACGTAGACATTTGCGGCATTGGGTCAGCTCGCAGTCGGTGGAGATGCCTTCCTTGATGTCCACTTCGTTGGCGATGCACGTGGTGCACATGTTCATGTCGTTGGGCTCAATGGAGTCCCCACATACACAGCACAAACTACCCATTCATACGACCATCAGTGCTTCCTCCTTTCCTTCTATCTATCCATACGTCAAACCACTCACATGGCCATCTTTCAGCTCGTTGGTGTGCGCAAATGATCAACTGATCAAGTGATGGAGTGAGTCAACCAGAGGGCGTAATTTTGACCAATCAGAGACGCGGTCCATAGAGAACGTTCTTTGCAGAGACCACTGGTGAACTGTTGTACCGTTACAATTACCGGTACTGGACTGAAATCGTAATCAGCAGGATTGCGATTGAGTAAGCTTATGGGACGGGACGCAACACACATACTGCACATCAGAGCACCGACTTGAGCGCCAGCAACTTGGGCCGCGCAAAGCGCAAATGGAAAAGGGTCCAGAGAGACGATCCCAAGAGCAGGGCAGCACCACTCTGATGCGCCATCGCCAGTGACATCGGTACCTTGTTCACCACCACTCCGATACCTCCGAGCACCTGACAAATGCATCCAACGCCCTGAGCCTCCAAACTCCGATTGTCCAACTGGATCGCAGACGACGCACCTGACTGCCCACTGCGAGCATGACCAAGTTCATGCCCCAACGTGCTGGCAGAGGTAGGTTTCGCCACACCATTGGATTGGTGCGAGCCTGATGAAATGCAAATGTGTAGGCTCCAAGCGTGCTGACCGCCAAGAGACGATGGTCCAGTTGTACCAACGCAATGTTCTCCGTGACATTGCGCCAACGAGGCTGTAGCATCAGAAGAAAAGAAGAATCTCTGTTAGAACATGGCATACTCCCACGATGCACACGGTGCTCGTACCTTGAGATCCCAGAGCCCATCCGGAATCCACTTGTCGCCCATCTTGGGGAACGTGTTGAAATGGAATCCGGCGCCTGTGCCGGCGACCATGGAACCTGCCGCAATTGTCGCGACCAATAGGCCCGTCGCCAGTTGATAATACCCGCGCACTTTGCCGATCTCGTGCAGACTCTGCGGCGTGAACAGTTCTCGCACTTTCAGTTGCTCCGACGTGGGAGTCACCAGCTGCAACCCACTCCACATCATCAGGGAGAGGTTGGCGAGAGAGAAAGCCATCTACATGATCAGCAGATTCAGTACCAACATTCTGCCAAGCCGCACACCACTCAAATAGCAACTCACATGGCCTGTCAGCCCGTATGGGCGCGCGTAGTGCTCGAGACGATCAGCTTTCTCCCACATAGGCTCCGTGTTCAGCTGCGACAACGCCATGCCACGCCCATACAAAAACTTCAAGAACGCATCAGTAGCTTAAAACATCGTCACCTTTTCAACGTTTGCTGCATGATTCTCAACAGACCTGCAGAGCCATGAGGCCACCAATTGCCAACACTTTGGTGCGGATCGCACTCGGTAGCTTGTTTTGCGCGTAATAGTACCCGAGAGGACCCAGAAAGATTACTGCTGTCGCTTCCCCAAGAAGTCGATGGGCATACTCCCACTTGTAATTCTTCCTGAACGCCTCATAGCTCTGATCATTATAACAACAAAACAATCGGTATCACACCAACCTTCAATCGGACCCAACAACTCCACACTTTACCATGGCTTTTTGTTGAGGATGCCTCTTCAGACAGTTGGCATAGTACTCGTACTCTTCTTCCCATTCCTTGTGGTTCATAGGTGGCCAAACGCTGCGAGGCTTCCAATATAGCATTGAAACTCCCTGCTTGGTCAATCGAGCGGCTGCTCCAACGGTCAGCGTGGTTGCCACCATCCCAGCGCAGCCAAAAAGCCACCAAAATGGAGCGTCTGGCCGCATCATCATGTCAGCCATGCGTCCTGATTTTTTCGCAGTTGCACTCTGGGTGGCCAGATACTTCGATGTTCCCAACGGCTTCATCCATGGTCGATTCATTGATCTCATCTTGTTGTTGGCAACCCCATGACGCGTCTACAGACAGACGAAGGGTGGAACGTGAGGACAAACTCGCTTTGAAGCCAACTCTGCAAGTACATGGACCTACAGTAAGTTGTGGACGCATCAACGATGATCGCGAGAGCGCAAACGACTGGCGCGAGAGTAGCATCTTCATCTTTTTGTCCGTTTTGACTGCGTTTGATGACCAAATTCCTCTCTGGCAGGCTCGTCAATTCGACCGACTTGCGACCGTTTTTGCTTTTTGCTGCGCATCTGGGACAGGAACTCTTTGTGGGGTGGGTGTGGGACTGGACGCGATGGTTCCTGTCCATCTGAGACGCCCTGGAATCAGACCACACGAGCGGATGAGCATGGAAGTGTCAACCAAATGCGCTTCTTGCGAGGCGGCGAACGACGGCTGTTTGCGCTGCAGCCAGTGTCGCTGGGTCTCGTACTGCACCAAAGCGTGTCAGGTGGCCCACTGGCGCGCGGGCCATCGAAAACGTTGCAAGCTTTTGGCCGCTTTCTCTCGCTTTCGACGACTGGAAAGCGACTGGTGGACCTGTCACGACCAGCAGCAATTGCAGCAACTGGTGGTGGCTCAGGGGCTCTCTGCAGACGCTATGGTGCGAGACCTTTGGGCTATGTGTGTGTATGTATGTGGCCGTGGATAACTGGTGACTGATGGCGTTGGGTTTGTCGTTTGTGGTCCAAGCGATTCAACGGAGAAGTGCTTTTCGCGCTGCTGGGGCTCAAGAGCTGTGTGATTCTCTCCAACTTGCCGGCGCCCTGGCGGCAAGAGTTTGTACAGAAAGTGCTTCTGCCTAGTCAGATCCTGACGTGCCATGACCGTCCAGGGTCTTCTTCACCTTCACGAGAGCAAGTAGTCCAACTCGAGCTGTTTCAGATCGTGGACCACTTGGAGACACCAAGTGGCTACGATCTCAGTCAGGATTTGGTGCTGGTGAATTGCAACCATCCGCTTTTCGCTGCGATCATACATGCACTTCATTTACGATCCGTTGCCAGTGCTGATGGAGTTTGTGAAGACGCTGCAACTGACTCAAGTACCGACTCGAATCACGTCCAAGAGAAGACGTTGGCAACACTGTTGGATTATCCGATTGCCATGGACGAGTGCCAGTTGCCGATGGTTGAGGTGCGACACACGCCTATGATAGCAAACCCAATAGATGAGTTGCTTATTTGCTTGTTGTGGTTCATCCGCAGGTCGCGTACTTTGCGAGCCTTGGGACGCAAAGTGAGCTGCTGACTTCTTACTGCGCAGACACGACCGATCGGTCTCGTCGAGCCATCGAGGAGCATTTTGACCGCTACAAACGTGAGGTTGGCGGCCTTCTTGGCACTTTAGAATGCAGAACCGTCCCACTTTGAAGGAAGTAACGAACGGATAGAAATAGAGAGAGAGAGAAATCTCGTCCAATTGGTTGATGGAGCGCGAGTCATGTCGTAACGGCTTTGTTGGTGGATCGTTTCAGAAGCCCAGTGCCGACGGTAACAAACTTCAAATCGACCCAAGCGTAAACGAGAGCGCAGCTCGCGTGGGCCCCGCGCTGCGCCATTGAAGCGACCTCGCTCTTCACCATGAGTGGCTTTAGTGAGTGGGAATCGGATCTCACATCCATCATTGAAAAAACCAACCAAAACCTGCGACTCTTGCGGCGCATTGGTGAGAAGCGAACTGATCTGAGCTCCAGTTATGACGTTTCGACAACCCGTCCGGGTGGCCTCAAGTCATTCTCAAGCGGATATTCACCTCGTGTGCTCGCGGCACAGAATCGCTATGCGGCCGAAGACCCCGGTCCAGTGGTGCATCCACGGCTGTCGAGGAGCGCTACGATCGACACGAGCATGATGAGTACTGACGCTTCGAGCAATCCGGTTCGCTCTTCGATGGCGGCGGATCCAACTTTCCGAGGCGACGAGTATCCTGACGACGGAACTGCGGAAGTCCGCAGTGCAGCTCCCGTTGGCGTCCATGGCCGCTCTAGGAAGAAACCTACGGGTGAAGTGTCGGCTACTTCCGGTAACGCAAGATCGATTTCGCCAACTGCCGCTGTGGTCGCCAAGCGCACGGAAGCGGCCGAACGAGCAAACTCGAGGCAGATCGAGCAGTTGCGGAGCACCATTCAGGTGGAGATCTCAGCCATTTCGGGTTCTTTAGAGAAGAAAGTGAGTGATCTACGAACAGATCTGAACGTACTGTCGGCCGAAAACGCCGTGGTGACGGAACAACTGCACCAAGTGCAGGATCTGGTCAGCAGTCGCACTCACCAGGTGCCGGATGCTCTGCTCAAGCTCTCGCAGGTGGACGAAACTGTGGCAAAACTGGACAAGCAGGCGACTCTGTTGGTGGGTTGGAAGGCAACGATGGACAAGGAAGTATGTGAGGCTTCCACCAAACTGAAGGCGTTGGCTTTGCTTCCAGACCGCGCGGGTCAAATAGAGAAAGAACTGAGTCAGGTGGTGCAGGCGCTCACGACGACCACCCCGCGAATGGAGGAAGCGATCAACGCCGTTCGCGACCGCGTCGCAAGCGCCGAGCTTTTGCTGCAAAAGATGCCGGACCAAAAGGCGCTGGAGCACGCGATGCAGCACCGGTTTGCCACTGAAATGAACGAGTTGGAGCTTCGCATGGGCCAGAAGATCGAGTTTCTGGCCCAGAAGATGTTTATGTCGGAGAAAACCATTTACACTTCCCGAGTGGAGCAGATGACCAGCATGAAGCAAGAAATGCTCGATGAAATGCAGTCGCTGCAGAGCAAAGTGGCCAAAAAAGCGGACGCCGGTGCGCTTCAGAACGTGCAGAATTCGCTTGCGGAAGAGCTGCGTCATCTCCAGACGAGCGACGAGCGCAACGAGAAGAAACTGCACGAACTTCGTCAGCAAATTGCGGAGCTGCGAGACGAGATCATGACGTCGAGAGCAGAGATCGTCAAAACCGTGAGCACCCAGCAAGCGCGCACAACGGACGCGATCGAGGACAAGATGGCCAGAGTGGCCGAGCAGTCAAAGGACCGGTACATCCAGATAGAAGACAAACTGCAGGACATGGACAAGCGCTGCACGAGAACCCAAGAGTCGATGCAGCAGTTGCACCAGTCCCTGCAGCGAGTTCGCGTGCAGCAGCAGACACTCAAGAAACTGGAGCAAGACAAGAGCGCGGAAGAAGCCAAACAGGACAAGTTGAAGGCGCAGTGTGTCAAAGCGTTTGCGGAACTCGAGAAAATGCGCGTCGCCAAGACCAAAGCGCAGAAATCGCTGGAAAAGATGCGACTTCAACGGGAGAAAACCATCGAATCGCTTGAAAAGAGACTGGTCGAGCTGCAAACCAAGAGCAACGAGCGAGGGGCCCAAGCTGCGGACAAACTACAGCAGCTTCATCTCTCACAGGCACTTGTGGTTCAAGAGAAGCAGACACTTCAAGTCGCGTGGGCCAACCAGAAGCGTTGGAATGAGACCCTAAAGTCTCGAATGACATCGTTGCGTGAGCAGCTGGCCACAGAACGCGAGAAAGCACGGCTTGACCAGCAGGAGTTGCTGCGAAAGTTGGAACAGAGTCAGTTAGCGATGCAGCTGAAGCTTCGAGAGGCTGAGGAACTGGCAACCCGAATGAAGCGCAAAGAAGAAGATCTCCGCCAGATGAGTCATCTCAGCCAACGTGAGCTCAGCATCCTGCAGACCACCAAAGAAGCCAAAGAGACCCAGACGAAACTGCTCCAACTCAAGCTGGAGGCAGCCGAAAAGGTCCAAGAATTGCAGCAAAACCAGTTGCAACAGCAGCAATTCCAGTTGAATGAGCAGCAACAGCAGTTTGACGACCGGCAGATCAAGTCACAGGAGCAGTTGAATCACTGGGTCGCCAAAGAACGCGACATGGAACTGCTGGTGTTTGAGAACAAGCAGCAGATCAGTCACTTGGAGGAGTGCATTTCTCAACTGGAACGCGACAAAGAAGAAGCCAGGACCTCGTATGAGCAACTGGTCCAAGACAAGATCCAGTCCACTTCTCAGCACTACGAGCAGCGACTCCAGCAGGTGATGGATGAAATGGCGCTCAAGGATCAAGAAATGCAGCGATTGCTGGAGAGCACTGTGAGTAAACTGGCATTCGTAGCGCTTGAAGAGGAGCTGAGTCGTAATGAAGACGCCAAGCAACAGCTTTTGCAGCAAATGCAAAGTGCAGCCAGCGCCATGGAAGCGAATCACTCGAAAGAGAAGGAAGAAGTGACGTTCTTCTACACGAGCGAACTCGCAGCAGTGCAGAGCGAGCTCAAAACGCAACTGGAGGAGCTCCATGCAACCCAACAAGCGCTTCGGGCGAGCAACGAGAACCTCCAGGCACTGCGTCAAGAATTTGCACAACAACAGCAGCAGCATGAATCGAAACTCCGCGAAACAAAAGACGACTTGCAGCAGATTCTGATGGAAAAACGCCAGCTGGAGCGCGAAGTGGAGAGGCTGATTGAGGCCAAAACCAGTGTGGAGATGCAGCTCAAGGCGTCTCAGGCAACGCACGAAGAGACTGCGATGCAAAAGACAACGTTCGAGAGGCTTTTGAGGGAATGCGAGCAAGAGCTGGAGGAGCGCACGATGCAATTGCAGGAGCTGCAAGCGCGAGAGCTGGAGGCAGCGATGCAGATGGCGCAAGTGGTGAACGAAAAGCACCGCCTGCAGCAAGAATTAGAGCGCGAGCTGGAAGACCTGAAGCTCGTGATGCAACGGCAAAAAGAGTCGCATGAGATGAACGAACTCGCAACGGAAGAGAACTTGCAGCTCTTGAAGTTGGAGCTGGTGCGAGCAAAACAGAAGGAAGGCGAGATGTCGACCGAGTTGCACAGGATAACGGACGCGCTATTGCAGAGTGAGATGCGAGAGAACCAAGCGCTGCAGAACAAGGTCGAGCTCTGCACCCAATTGGAAGCCTTGTCGGAAGCCTTGGCGCAGAGTCACAACCGTGAAGCAGCCTTGCAGCAGCAAGCGAAGGATTTGACGGCTCAGGTTGAATCGTTCGTGGAGAGGTTGCGACAAAGTGAGCATCGCGGGGATGGACTGCAAGAGCGGGAACATGAATTGACGTTGCAGGTGAAACAACTCGCTGAGGAGTTGGTCCAAAGCGAAGGGCGAGAAAGCGACCTGCAGCAACGCGAAAATGATTTGATGGAGGAGCTCCACGCCTTGAACGAAGAGGTGAAACACGGCGGAGCTCGAGAAGAGGCTCTTCAACAGCGTGCAAGGGAGTTGTCTGCCCAGGTCATAGCACTCACCGATGGATTGGCACAAAGCGAAGGTCAAGTGGGCCAGGTGAAACAGACGGCCGCAGATCTATTGGTGCAGTTGAGCAGTTTGTCGGAAGAGTTGAAGCAACGGGAAAGCAGAGAGCACATCGTGCAAGTGCATGAAAATGAGTTGACGGCACAGGTTCAGATGCTGACGAAGGCTCTGATCCAGAGTGAAGATCGATCAGTTCATTTGCAGCAGAGTGAGAGTGCTCTCACGTCGCAGCTTTTGTCTCTCCAAGAGAGTCTAGAGCTGAGCGAAGAACGAGAAGCAATGATGAAACAGCGAGAGACCGAGTTGAGAATTCAGTTCACGACGGTGGCCGAAGACTGGCAACGGACTGAGAGCTATCTGCATCAAAACGAGAGTGAACTCTCGACGCAGCTGAATGCGATGTCGCAAACTCTGAAGCTGACTGAAACGCGGGAGGGTCAACTGCATGATACGATTCTTCAGTTCCTCGAAGCATTGAACCAGGTGGGGTTGGCAGGCGAAGGGTTCGGCAAGGAGAACGCTAACATTCAGGAGCGACTGAACCACGCCAAGAGTCGGGTCCAAACCACTTGCGATGACCTCGTGGCGCTTCATGAAGAACTCCGAAAGCTCCAAGAGGAGAAGCAAATGCTGTTGGCGCAACTGGCCACCTACCGAATCGACTTGGAGCAGGCCCGCTATCTGCTTCAAGATCTCCAGCAAGCAAACCTGCAGCTGACCAACCAGTTGCAATTGCAGGACGAACAAATGGCGGCGCGTCAGAAAGCGAATGACGAACTGATCACCGAGTTGCAGACCATGAAGTCGAGCAAACTGCAACTCGACCAAGAGCTTGTGCGGCTCTCGCGAGAGCTAGAGACTCTGACTTGTCATGCAGCCGAGCAAAAGCAAAAGCACGAGGAAGAAATGGAAACCCTGCGTGGTTCAGAGAGTAGGCTACTGCATGCGATGGAACAGATCCGTCAAACAATGGCATCCATCGAGCACGAGCGACAGACAAAGCTTCGTCAAACGCAGCTGCGCATCGAAAAGCTCCAGGCGTGTATGGACCAGCTTCAGTTCGAAGCCGAAGTCGACCAACGGGTTGGGTCAACGGAACACAACGATGCCGGTAGCATCGCCAAGATGGCGGAACGGCATGCACAGATTGAACACGAGATTGAAAAAGTCAAGGCCCAACTCAAAGGCGACGTGACTTCTGCGCAAATGATGCGCCTGCAGGCTTCACTGGCCAAGGAGAAGGCTGAAATGAACCAGTTGACCAAGGTTGCTGAGGCCCAGGGTCGGCATGAGCAAGACCCCGAACTGGAGTGGGAAGAAGAAGTTTTGCGAAACGCGCAGTTTATGAGCAGTTTCCTGGTACTTCACGAGACCAAACAACACGAGTTCTACCAGCATTTCGCTCAACAAGCGCCGCTGCTAGTGCAACAGGTCAAGCAAATCGAGTCTCAGTGGAAAGCCTGGAATGACGAGGCAATGAACTCGATGCAGCACGAAAGCCAGCTGGTACACCAACGATCGACCCCGAGTCAAGGCGGGCACAATGACGAAGCTCCCAATGACGATGTCAATAATGAGGACGGCGACGAAGAGGATCTGGAGGAGTGTGAGGAGCATTTATCACCAGATCCGGATGATGCAGATGCTACAAATGATCGTGTCAATTGGATCACCGAGAAGATGTGGAGACAAATAGAAGATGAAGAAGCAGGCAATGAACAATCTGATCTCGTGGAACTCGAGGAAGAACTAGGAGAAGACGCTTACGAGATCGATGATGCGATAAAAACGGTTGGTGATCAAGATCTTCAGGATTGCGAGGCTTCTTCAATGACTGATCGGGGAGGAGCACGAGCTCTTGAATTGCAGTCTTTCCGGACGATACAGGAAGACTTCAGGGTGCACGACGATCTGACTGACGCGTTGCAGGAAGTCGCAGCGAGCCGCCTACAAATCGACGAAACGTGTGCACAAGCTCGTGAGGAAGCCGAGAAATACCAACAGGAACGCGACTTGGAAAGCCAACGCTTGTCATCTCAAACGAAGTCGACTGCAACCTGGGAGCAGAACCTCGAGACTTCAATGATTGCACCAGATGCAACCGAGTCTGCTCAGCATCATGAGAGTAGACGAATCGTTGGACTGCAAGAAGAAAAAGATTGCGAGACAAGTGTTGATCCTGCATACGAAAAGGCTGGTCACGTTCTTGACCATGGAGAACCCATTGCCATGATGGAACGAACAACGGAAGCGATTGACTATGACGATGAAGTGGATATTCCGGTCTTAGCTGAGACGGTCACCAGCCCACCGAACGCAGAGGCTGCTGTTCCAAATCAGGTTGAGTCACAAGACCCCATAATCATCCAGTGTGCCGCAAGCCATGATACTGATGGATGTGATGAAATGACACGAAGAGAGAACGAAGCCATGGATGAGGACCGACTTGATTTGTCTGAAGAGGTGCGTCAACATGCAGAAGATGACGAAGAAAAAGCCGTCATGTCAGACGATGAACAGGACTTGCCGGTGTTGGCTGAAGAACTACTGGAGACAACAGAGGTTCACATCTTGGCGGAGACCACCGACAGCCCACTGCATGCTGAAGAGGTACCTTCTCTAGGACATGCTCAGGTCGTAGACACTCAGCAACCTTCTTCCGACGATGAGAACAGCTTACATGGATCCGAGGAGGATGGCGACTCGGAGGATGAGGTTGTCGCCATCCTGTCGGCTGCAGCTCTTGACATTCAAGTGTTGGCCAAGGATTCGTCCCACCAGGTGAATGCTCACGTCTCGCTTGTGATGTCCGCGAGCCATCTGAACGCCGAATACAAGGATCCTGAAGCAGATGATGAGGAACAATGTCGACAACTTGACTCAGATGGCCACGCAAGCGATGACGACGCTATCGCAGTGATGACCACCGACGAGAATGCCAATTCAGTGGTAGTCGAAGAACGGTTGAAGACAGTAGATCTGCCCATTCTGGCTGAGACTGTCACCACTCCACCGAATGCAACGGTTGAAGTCCCAGAAGAGCAATTTCATGCCCAAACGCAATGGAGAGCAAGCCATGACCGGGACAAAAATGGCGAAGTGGCCCTAAGTGAGA
This sequence comes from Paralagenidium karlingii, assembly GCA_027475765.1. Classification (NCBI taxonomy): domain Eukaryota; phylum Oomycota; class Peronosporomycetes; genus Paralagenidium; species Paralagenidium karlingii. The sequence goes on from JAMFLO010000440.1 coordinate 15,041, forward strand.
ACCAATTACTTCAGGTGGATGATGAGAACAGCTCTGCGGGATCGGAGGAAGCATTTGAGGAAGACGAAGGGGATACCACAATCATGACTGACGATGTTCCAGCGATGGCTGAACGAGACTCTACAACGACAGATATCCATCACGATGCAGCTGAGCTGCAGCAAGAACGCTATGACTGCAGTGGAGCTGTGTTGAGCGAACAAGTGGTTCATCAGATTGAGATGACACGACCAAGCAGCCACGGAGAAGAAAGAAGCCCCTATCAGCCTTTCCAGAAGCACGAAGAAGAGTTGGAGCAGTCTGACGAGAGTTTTGAAGCCGTAGAAGTTGGACTCAACGCGTTGGAAGTCTCTTGCGACGAACAAATCAAAGATGCCGATCCATCAACGAACGCATCAGCAGTTGAAGCATCGGAGATGACCGGTGATGCAAGAGATCCACTCGACCATGGTGTGGGACTCGGGCATGATCACTACGATGAACCTCATAACCAACTGGTTGAGGTCGGAGCTGAGAGTCATCACGAGTCTCTCAATGAACACTTGGCCGATGAACAAGAGGCGACGATGGGGCTGGCGCACTCGCTTCACCTGCATGCTGAAGCTGGAGACGATGAGAAAGAGGAACTGATTCTGGTAGAGGAAACCTGTGAGCTGGAGGATATGGTCGACGAGACAGAGCACAAAGTTGTCTTCGCCCTTCACGAGTCCGCCTCTGTCCAGCGTGCGGGCACTGAAGTCGCTCTGGACGACGATGAAATCCATCGTCTGGAAGCGAAAGAGCTGGAGGAAGACGCAGAAGAAGGGAGTTTCATCCCTGTTGGGATCCTGCAAGAAGCCAACCTGAGTTCTGATGGGTTCGATCATGAGACCGAGGATTCCGGGGGCATTAATCAAAGTGATTTGATAAGAGAACTGGTGCACGAGCAAGCTGAACCTCAGACTGTGCGAGTAGACCACAACGACTTGCGCGAATCTGGCGACGGTGCTGTCATTGCATTTGATCACGACGAGGATGAAGCGTCAGAAGCGTTGAAGGATGTGACAGCTACCGATGGCGGTGCGGTGCCACAAGACAACCTCGAAGCATTGATGAAACAGTACTGTCAGCGTGTTCAACCAGTGAAACCTCATGAGGAGGCTGTTCAGGAATTGATTGGAGAGGAAGACGCGGCAGAAGAAGAAGAAGAAGCCGAAGCTGAAGAGGAGATGGAGGAATCTGGCGTTTCGATACAGAGATCCAAGGATGAGTTTGATCGTTCCGACGATTTCAACATGGGCATTGAGGTGACTTTTGATGAACTGGAGATCCCAGCGTTCACTCAAGATGCAAGGTTGAATAACAGTGACGATTCCTCGCTGGCACGTGATTTGACACTTCAACTAGAACCGAGTTCTTCCGATGACCATCACAGACGTCATATGGCAGAAGAAGAGATAACCACGAGCGTCGATGACCTCCATGAACGACAAGAGGCCGGGTTGGAGGAGACGGAGGAGCGAGTGGAACGCGTTGAAGCATCTGAGATCTTCGATCACTTGACAGACGATCACGGGGAAGATATCGTAGCCGAAGACATGGCGGATAACTCATCGTATGACCAGGATCCGGTTCAACTTGGAGGAAGTGATCTTCACTGTTCGTTGTCAGAAGACATGTCGAGACTGGAATGTCTTAGTGACAGTGGATCGCTGGCAGACGACCTGGTCACACTCTCTGATCCACAGCGGGATCGCTACCATCCCTTGGCGACCTCGGCGGTGACCACAGCTCCCACTGTTGGTGAAGCGGAACGAGATAACGAAGATCAAGAAGCACACCAACGTGGGGCTGCAGAGGAGGAATCAGACGACGAAGTTGAACGTTTGGCTCCTTGGGCGAATGCTCACGAGAGCTCTGCACACCCGTCCACGAACGAGGAGTCGTTGGCGCTTGACCAGATAAAACACGAACACGAAGCACCAGCTCACTCTCCTGAAACTTTGCTTCAAGATACAATTGGTAACTTTGCAGATGAAGACTCTGGTGAGGCGACAGCAGCTAAAAACACGACACAACCATCGCAAGCACCCATGAGCCGGAAGCAATTCTCATGGGTGCCAAGACCCGTATACAAGGAAGGAGAAGAATCTCCAGCTGCTTCTTGGAAAGGACTGAGCCAAGAGCAAGTGCAAGACCAGGAGTTCGTTGAAGAGGAGATCGAGGAAGTGCTGGAAGAAGAGGTGGATGACGGCGGGGAAGAGGATGGCTCGCATGAGTTGCAGCTATCAGATTCTTTTGAAGTCAGCCACGAGTCTGATTCCTTCCACGAAGATTCCGCTTCTGGGTCGTCGAACCATGCAGTTTCGCCGAAGTTTGAGTCAAGCGAAGGAGTAGGTCACCTCACGGTCATTCACGAAGCAGTGGCCTCCGGAGGTGCTACCCATTCAGCTGCGCACCATGCGTTCCCTTCTTTGGGCTTGGATCTCTCATCTCTCCAAGACTCCTCGACTGGCGAGGACTCAATGGAATTCCCGACCCAGTTGGATGACCAGCTTGCATCCAGCCAGTTGTCGACACAGCTGACCATCGCGGAGCAAGAAATGCAAGAGATGGACATCTTTGAGCAGCTGCTGCTTGACGCCATCGACGGCAAAAACCTCGACAAGTACGAACGCAGCGATGGCAACTCGAGTGGAGCAGCCACTCCGGACGGAAGGCACACCCCTGGTTCACAGCCGTCCTCTGGGAGCAGCACCCCGCGGCTTTCCCATCCCAAATACCTTAACGCACCGTTTGGATCACCCCCTGGCTCTCCTCGTCGGCCGATTTCAACCCTCGTGTCACCGATCGCAGGGGCATCGACTGGCGTTTCGTTGGAGTCAGCCGCTGATTCGACCCTGCGCACTGTGGAGGCTTCTGCGGAAGACGACGGCAATTACTCCGATTCGTTTGATCTAGAAGAGCTTTGATACATTGTAATAATTAGAACACTTCACTCGATGCCTTCGGACATAGTTTACAGCAGCAATCTCGGGAGTCGTTGACGGTCAACTTCGGCCTTTGTTGTGCTGCTGTTGCTGCTTGTCGACTGCTACTGGTGTTCGGCCATGTGGCTGAGACGTTCGTGGGGGCACGTAAATGCCATCACTGGTCACATCCATGGGCTTTTGCTTGGACGGAGTGGTCATCTGGTAGGAAGGTAGTCGCTTGGTCGGCGAATAGACCTCCATAGAGTTCTGCAGACTGCAAGACACTAAACTAGCCACGTTGGCATTACCATTCGCGCCAACACTTCCATTTGGTTGCTGATGATATGCTCCGGTCGGTTTCTTGTTGCGATTTCCATTTCCTCCAGCTCCTTTAGTCTTGGTCACACTGTAGGGTCCACCACCACCACCAGCACTGGGGTCGTATCGACTCATTGCCACTGGAACACTCTGGAAAGCTGCTGTCCGCTTGGGTGTCTGTATGCTATCGTAGTTGCTTGTGTTCTTGTTCAACCCAGGTGGCCTTGGCGGTGCGCCAAGTGTTCTACCCCCATGAGACGTCACAGACTGACGATAGGAGTTGTATTGGTTGATCATCCCAACGTGTTCCTGGGGAATCGTCATGACCATTGAAGGTTCCGTGGGGTCATCTTCAATCTGCTTCTCGTTCAAGCAAACAGACCACATTAAAATAACAAACCATCCAATAAACAAAGAGACACCTCTATACCAAGGAGCTGTTTAGAGCATTCGCCATCATTTGAAGTTTGCGGTGTTTGCCGTTGCCATACATATCGCTACCCGCCATAGTGGAATGAACAGGTGGCATCGAGACACTCGACATGCTGTCGATCGCGCCATTGATATTTGTCGCATTGCTGAGACCCAGGTTTGGCAAATGACACGACGACAGACCCGGCTGGCGAGTTTCAGGCTTGCTCTTGCTCATTTGAGTCCCAAGAATCCTGCAAGAGACCTCCGCTATCAGCCGTCACACTTATCTCCTCGAGAGACTTGGACACTCAACCTACTTGTCTTTCGATGTTGAGGAAATCGCCATTTTTGCCTTGATAGTCATATGCTCACTCTCCGTTGTGGCCGAGTTATTCACATGATCGCCGGGATCTCCATTGATACACGACCCGTCAATACCAGACACGATTGCCTTGGATACCACCGCTCCATTCGTAGTATCGCTTGGATCGGGACAAGAAGATGAAGATGGCTTGCGATTCTATCAATTAGAGATAGAGAGAGTTGGGATGGAGCCTCTTGGCCATGATGCTGGGGCTTTGTGCGATCACTCACCCGCTTTCGTTTGATTGTGTTGTCGTTGAGGTCTTTTGAAATCGCTTCCTGCAGTTCCAGTTCAAACTGATCCGTTGCATTCTCAAAAAACGGATGTTTGAGCAACTCGGCACAGGTCCACCGATCCAACGGTTCGTCTTTGATGGTCTGCCGTAGAAAATCGATCGCTGACTTGTCGAAATGGCTAAAACGGGACTCCAATGTCTCGATCTCCGTCGCAGTCGGCAGCTGGTTGACACCAACGTGCGATCAACGCTGTTTTGGTGACAGTGTGACACAGATTGGCTCGTACCTTCATGCCGACATACAACGAATTCTTTCGAAACAGTTCTTGCTGCCGTGGGGTGATTCGTCCGAGACATTTGATGATGTGGTAGAGCTGAATCCATCAAAAACCTCGATATGAGATTCACCTAGACATGACACAGCGGCGGCGGCAGCAACAGCGAGACAAGCACGAGGCTCACTTGGTCAATGTCGGAATCCCCGGGAAACAGAGGAAGTCCGGTCGTGATCTCAGCAAACATGCAGCCAATGGACCAGACGTCCACTGCTTTTCCATACGAGACGTCGCCGACCAGCAATTCGGGTGCGCGGTACCACCGCGTTGAGACGTATTCGGTATACTTGGCGCCAGCAGAAGCAAGCGGCCGTGCGAATCCAAAGTCACAGAGTTTGAGTACCCCGTTGCGCGACACCAAGAGGTTTTCTGGTTTGATATCGCGATGGATGATGTTGTGCTGGTGGCAAAAGTTAATAGCGCGCACGAGCTGCCACATGAGTCGTTTGATGGCCGCTGGTTCCAGGCCCTCGGGGTTCTTTTCGATCTCTTCCAGGATGGTTTTCTCGACAAATTCAAAGACCTGGTGGAGGTAGTAGAGCAGACAGTGACGAGTGAGGAGGAGAAGGAGAGTAGGTCGAATGGTTGGTCTGGGGGGCATGCGCCTGGTTTCTCACGAGATAGAGTTTGCCCTTGACGCGAAATACTTCAAGAAGACTCACGATGTTCTCGTGTTTGAGTTGCTGTGGGCGACAAGAGCACAGGCATGAGCATATGAGCATTGACCGCCCTCCCGTCCCAAATTCCAGCAAAGGTTCCACGGAAGAGAACAAGAGACACCTTGAGGATCTTAATCTCACGCAGTGCTGTCTTTTTGACTTGTTCGTCGTCGTCCGATTCCTTGAATTTCTTGATGGCGACAATCTGGCCGGTCACTTTGTGTCGACACTTGAGCACAACGCCATAGGTGCTGTCACGAGGACACGAGGAATTACGACCAAGGTCAGTGCTTTTATCGATCGACTACCTGTCGCTCCCTCCCCCCCACGCCCCGCCCTGGAAGCCAGTGGGATGGTGGGTGATAACCCAGAGACCAACACGATAAAGGCAACACCCACCCTTCTCCGATGGTGCCGAGACTCTCGTAGTTTTCCATTTGACCCCACGGAGAAAGACGTTTGTTCGCTGTTGGCTTCGGTTTTGTTTCCCCTGGTTCGGTGGCGCGCGAATGAAACTTATTAATAGCCAACACTCTGCCGAGACGATAGGCCCTTGAGATGTGCGGCGGCCCGGCCGGCGCGAAGGCTCGCAGGGGAAAGCACCCCCACCCAATTCCACCCAACACTTCCAAGAGATGCACTCTTGCACGGAGTCACCAAAAGCAACGAACACGATTGGGCTTTCCGTCTCGTCGGGTGCTTCAACGTCTTCGTCTCTTTTGGCCACCACACGACGCCGCGCCACTAGCTGCCGCTCTTTGGATTGACCCTACCATCGAATGAGAAGGAAACCGCACGTTCTATAAGGCCACTTCAATTGGAAAGAGGTTGAAATCCGGATATTACCAGTGTTATCCGGATGACCCGCCCAAGATTGGTGATCCCGGTCGTGTCGGGCATCGGCGGCCTCGCGACGGCGGTGCGAGAGCGTCTGCGCGCGACGAGCCACTCGGTGGTCAGCGATCTCTTCCGTACGGGCCAACTCGAGATCGAGGAGCTGCCGGTGCCGCAGTCTCCATCCCCATCGACACTCCAGTGGTGTCTGGATGCGCGGCAGTTGGGGCTATTGCGCGACGCACGGGTCGTGTTGGGCGACGCCGATCTCTGCGCCAGTCTCCTGCTTGAAGAACACGCGCTTGTGCGAGACAACCATCTCTTCGAGCAGCTCCAGTGGGTGCAATCGACCTTTGCTGGTGTAGAACCCTTTGAGAGACGCGTCAGTGCGATGCAACCGCAGCGGCTGGCAACTCCTTCGTTCGAGTTGACCCGCGCCGGCGGGATTCTTGGACCAGCCATGGCTCAATATGTGCTGGGGTATGTAATCGCGTATAGATGAAGTGGAAATCGGTTATTTTTGTGACCTGACAGGATGGTCGCGTCATGTTGCAGGTGGATTGTGGCATTGGAACGCAAGTTCTTTGACACGGTTGCGTTTCAAAAGCGCAAGCAATACGCACCAACGCAGCTCTCGTACCGGCCATTTGGAAATCTGACCGTCGGCATCCTCGGATTTGGTGATATCGGGCAAGAAATCGGCGCACTGCTCAAACTAAGCGGCTTTCAAGTGGTGGGCTTCAAGCGATCCATCTGCTCCAACGCTGCAGATGCCGAACCACTCCAACGGGGGGCACACCGCGTGACCAACTGCCTAGAGGATGTGCTCGAACAAAGTGACTTTCTCGTTAGCGTGCTGCCGAGCACCAAACATACGTTTCATCTGCTCAATGAGTCCAATCTGTCCCGATGCCACCACAAGCGTCCGGTGCTGATCAATGTGGGACGGGGTGACGTCATCGATGAGGCCGCGCTGCTCGCAGCACTGGACCGGAACGTGCTGTCGCGAGCAGTATTGGATGTGTTTGAGCAGGAACCTGTGGACGCGTCCAGTGCTCTCTGGCTTCATCCGAAAGTGATCATGACGCCGCATGTGTCGGCCAAGAGCTTTCCAGAGGATGTGGCCAAGGTGTTCGAGGAAAACCTCGCGCGGTTTCTCGACAACGAGCCATTGAGCTTCCGGGTCAACTGGCAGAGAGGATACTAAACTTGGTACCAGGTGCTGCTCTGACGGGAAAATCAGGCAGTTGAGTTGGCATCTTTTAACCTAACGTTTCGTAAGCTTTCGGTTACCGTGTGGTGACAAGTAGACGGCTTGTGATTGGCTGCGACCGATTCCAGCGTGAAACTGTAGTGTCCCGAATGTTCCTCGTCCGTTCAACTCATTTGACTGGTGCTTGAAGAACGTGGGATTGTGAGCAGCGCCGCCCAGTTGCGAGTCAGAGTGATGCTGCGCGTGCAACGAGTGTGGGCGTCGCGGGTGCAGCGCCAATTGGTGGCGGCTTCCACGCGCTTGGAGAGCAGTCATGCAATGCGTCAGCAAGCCAATTCGATGGCCGCGAGACAGAGCAGCACGTTGGTGTTATCCGCGGCTCTGAGAACTGCCGACTTGACGAGAACGGGCAAGCGAATGCCCATGATGATGATGCAGCAGACCCAACGACGCTGGCAGAGCCTCGTGGTGGAGCCGCTGCAGGGTGATCCAGTGCGCCACAAGTTTATTCAGGCGCTGCGCGAACACAACGACAACGGCGACTATCGCGAGGCGCTTCGCGTGTTGGACGCCATTGAACAGGCCAAACTACCGCTGGACGCCGAAATGTACGAATTGACGTTTGGCGCATGCGCCCGAAGCGGCAAAGTGGACGTGTTTGAAGGGCTGTTGAAAAACATGAAGAAGGACGATGTGGTGGCCACCACGCGTACCATGGACTTCCTGACTCAGGCGTATCTGGCGCTGGAGAGTTGGGAAGCGATGGTGACTCACTTGTATGAACAGACGAAGCGCGGAACGGGCTTAAGTGACGCTGCGTTTCAGGCAGGAATGGAGGCGTGCGGCATGAAAAAGGACGCACAGAGTGCTGTGGATTTGTTGCAGTTGCATCTCGAGACCAGCCAGTCTGAAGTAGGGCCCGACTGCTTTGCAAGTGTCATTCGTGCGTGTGGTATGTCTCAACGTTACGATCTTGCCGAACATGTGTTCAACTCGATGCTTGCGGCCGGCGTGGCGCCCAACTCCCAAGTGCTAGAACAACTGATTCGCTCGCAAGTCTTGAACGGCAAGGTACGCGATGCCATCAAGGTTTTTGATACTCTGCCAACAGAGTATCCCGGTGTTCAGGTGCCAGAAGGCATTTACACTGCCACCATCGACGATTTGGTCAAGCGAAAAGAGCATTTCATGGCAATGCGCATGTTTGACCGCATGCACGACCATGGCGTCAAACCATCGTTCTATTGCTATGGCCGCATCCTCACGGCTTTGGTCCGAATGAAGAGAACCGATGAAGCGATCAGGCTGTGGGACTATATGATCCAAGAGATCCCGGACGAAGTCTCCATCGGACGTAGCGCGTTTTTGCTCAGAGGACTCGGATTCGAGGGTGCCAACGTGATGGTGTTGCACATTTTCGACTATCTTCGGAGCCTCTCCAAAGACCAATTGCTTCCAGTGGCGAGCTACACCGCTGCCATCCGCGCCTATGGCCGACTTGGCAAGACTGAGCAGGCAGTTGCCCTGTTTAACGATTTGATTCAAATGTACAGCGATCGACGAATCACAGCTCCCGGACCATTTCTTGCTACCTTCAACGCTCTTTCCCGCGACGATCATCGCGATCCTGCAGTGATCTCCTCCGATGCCAAACGCGTCTGGAGTGTCATGGTGAACAACATGAGTCAAGTGCTGGTGCCGGCCTACGCGAGTGCAGCTGGTGTGTTTGCCAGTTGTGGTGACATGAAGGCTCTGCAGAATCTGCTGAACCATGCAGATGAGAATTTGCACTTGGGTATTCATTCGGATGTGCAAGACGACAACGAAGAGAATGACTTCGAAGACTACGAAGAGCGCTTCGAGTACGCCGATCCTCAGCAGATTTTGTACAATGGCGTGATCAGTGGCTTCTACAAATCCAGAAGTGATTGCACCGAGCAAATCGACCAGATTCTGGAAGTCGTCGCCGCGAAAAACATTTCCATCACGGACCCCATGATTCGTGCGGCCTCGATTGCTTACGTGGAGTACGAGCGTTGGGACCTCATGGCCAAGTTGCTCACCAGCATTGACATCGGCAGCTTGACAAAACCCGAAATGTGCCTTGGTGACCTAACTTCTCGGCTATTGGACAGCAAGCAGTGGGAAATGGCGGAGGCAGTGCTGACCGCCGCTCGTAAAAACAAGTTGTCCCTGCCAATCCGCGAAAAGCGTCGCATCATCACGGAACTGGCGGAGTTGGATGCGAAGTACTGGCATCTTGCGTTTCGTCTGGCCATGGAGACTTTGAACTTCCGCAAACTCATTGTGGAGAATGTAGAGACAGTCACGGATGCCGTTGAGATCTGCATCGAGGCCGGTCGAGTGAACCCTGCACTGTCACTCTACCACCAGACGATTCGTCGCAAATTGCCGTTTTCCATCCCGTTGCGTTTGTACAAGGCTATGGTGCACGGTCTGTTGCGAGAGTCTTCGAGACAGTCGCATGCTTCTGATGAGAATATGATGAAGGCAGAAGAGATTTGCGCCCGAATGCTGCGTGAACACCAAGAGAGTCTGGATAACGAAGCGCTCTCGCTTGCCATCTCGATCAAAGCCGTTCAGCAGGACGACGAGGAAGTCATCGCACTCTTCGAGACGATGCTCCAGCACAAGTTTGTGCCCAATAGCTATGCTTTGAAGGCGGCCATTAGTGCGTATTCTCGAGCAAAAATGCTCGATCGTGTGGAGGAACTGCGCGATATGCTTGTCAAGGATCCATCGACCTTTGGAGTAGAGGAAGACAATGGCGCCTATCAAAAGCTTCATGACTCGTTCGTGTTATCGTTTGTGTTGGGTGAAGACTATGACCGCGTCAAGGAAACGGTGAGTCTCATGGATGCGAAGCGTCAAGATGCCGTGGTAGAAGCGTTTCTCAATAAGTCGGGGCAACTGGGTCGGGCGGTCGAGTTCTTGGACCCACAGCGAGTTCATGTGAATACTTGGTTGTCTGTTCTCCAGCAGATTACTGCATACAACCGAAAAGCAACTGCTTCAGGCAAGAGTTTTGCGGCCACCAGTCTATCCTCGTCAGTAACAAGCACTGCATTGGAGAAGTTCCTACACGGCTTTAGCAAGTCGGTCATCAGCAAACACCTCGGCATTGTGCTCGAGAATTGCAGTCTGTTGGTGGAAATGGGCGAATACTCCAAGGTTATCAAGATCGTCACACCCTTGTTGGCGATGCAACTGGAGGATTTGCGCGTGAACTCCATGTCGGACGAGACAGCCGAAGTGGCCAAGGCGAAGAAAGAAGATATGCAACAAATGTTCGATATGCTGTTTTTCTCGTATGGCGAAAAACAGGACACTGACGGGCTGCTGCAGCTGTGTATGGCCCAAGAACGTGCGGGCTTTACGCTTGAGGCTGATCTCTACGAGACCGCGATGCAGTACTGCTACGACAATGGCTCGCACATTAACTGTCTCAAGTTTTTGCAACTCCTGCGTAACTCCGGTGTGAAGCCTAATGGCAAGATCTACATGAAGGCGCTGCTGAGCTGTGTCAAGACCAACAAGCCAGATACGGCCATTTTGATCCTCAACGATGTCAAGCGAGAGGAATGCGAGGACTTCGTGATCTCGCAGCTGTTCTCTATGTGGCACAAATGGATCAACAGGCAAACAAACCAACGAATGCATCCCAGCCAACGTTCTTCCACATGGTTGAAAGCCAATCTAATGTCAAGCGACGACATGACAGAGATCGAGTGTCTGGTGATGCTCATGCTTTTGTGCCATCGACGTGGACTGCCGCTACCGATGAAACTATTCAGGGAGA
>JAMFLO010000441.1:0-26099 GCA_027475765.1 Paralagenidium karlingii
CGAGCGTCGAGTCCGAGAAGAATTGTTTTCGGAAGGAGAGAAACAGTTGCTTTGAAAGGCAGCGCTGGTCTTTAAAGAGCGAAAACAGGAGATGGAGTAACTAAGCAGTTGCAATTCTCTTCATTTTCAGTGCTTTTGTCACCACCAAGGGAGTTGTTGACCGATGAGGTCGCACTCCCATGGGACCGGGTGTGGTCCAGGAGACCCAAACTCGCGTGATCTTGTTGACGGTTGTTCCTCTTTTGGTGCTTCATGTTGTGTCAGTGCCACACACGCAAGTTGGCGATGTCGTGGGCACGATGGCGAGGGCGCGTTGCTCACTTTTCTGCTATAACTGAAGCAGGCATGGAGGTAGAAGACGACAAAACCTTGATGAACGCTCGCTTTCTGCAAGCAAAGCTGACCCCGTTCAGGTCCCCAAACGACACAAGGTTGGTGACTCTAACAGACATGCAACCATACAGTATATAACCAGATCCTCTTATCAGTGTACGATGATGACGGTAAAAGAGCCAAAAAGTCAACAGAAAAAAAAAAGATGCGAGAGAGAGAGAGAGAGAGAAGAAGCGCAAAGTGCAAATGAGCGAGTGAGTGAGTGAGTGAGTGAGAGCAAGTGAGGTTGGTTGTTGGTGGTTGTTGCTGACCACAAAAAGGCTTTGGTAAGAACCACCAAGAGCCCACTCTGCAACCGGAAACCTGACCGATCAGATCAGAAACACTTGTTGTCGCAGGTAGGGCTAGGGGAATCGGTTTTGGGTTCAGTTTCAAATGTTTAGGACCAACTCTAGCCAATGAACCCGTTGAACCCATTGGACCCATTGGACCCATTGGACCCACGGGTCGGATCCGTGCTTTCTCCTTTCTCTGGATCAACGGGATCTCACGAGTGAACGAACGGGCTGGCTGGCACTTCCAAGTTTTGTCCAGTGCAAAACCCAAAACCCAAAACCCGACCCGTTGCGGATACGACCCGAAACCTATATGAAGCGATCCTTCCACTGCTCTAGGCCCTTGCTTTCCCCCCAGGAAAAGGCATGATCTCCTTGTCCATTCACCTCCCCAGCTCTCGCTTGGGGCCTGCCTCCTCCACACCCTCATCAGCAACACCTGACTCCGTGAGGTGCGCGTCCGTCCGTCCGTCCGTTCGTCCCTTGGAACGACTCACCCATTCAGTCGCGAGTTTGACCAGCCAACCGAACCGCTAGAGAGCAAGAGCCAAAAGAGTTTAGACACACGGCACCTACCGGTCATGGAGGCACTTTTGCAGAGTTATTACGCGTGGGCCGATGTCCAAGAGCAGCGCTTTCTGGAATGGATCGACCCCAGTGGCAACTACAAGTTCCATCCGGGCAAGGACTTCCCAATGGCCAACTTTGCGACCGTCTACGCGTTCATGTGCGGGTACTTGGCGTTTGTGCTCTTGGGCACGGCCATCATGAAAATGGGTGTGCCAGCCATCAACACCACCCCGTTCCAGTTCATCTACAACCCCGTGCAAATCATTTTGTGCGCCTACATCACGGTCGAGACGACGCTGCAGGCCTACAAGAATGTAAGCTGCACTGTGGCTGCAAAGCCTGCGAGTTCCAGGGAAAATGCACCAGGAACTGATGTGCCCTATTATGGTGCGTGTGTGTATGTTTGTGTTGATTTTTCAGAACTTTTCCATCATGCCCTGCAACGTCTTCAACAAGTCGAACCCTGTGATGGCCAACGTGCTCTACGTTTTCTTTTTGTCCAAGTTTTTGGATCTGTTTGACACCGTGTTCATCGTGTTGGGCAAGAAATGGCGCCAACTGTCAGTGCTCCACGTGTACCACCACTTGAGTGTCTTGTTTGTAAGTGATGGCACTGCTTGTGATCGGTCCATTGGCGGGTCCATGAGATCGCTCGCGCTGACCTTGAGCTCTTTATGCAACCATAGATCATCTACATGGACTACCGTGTGGCCTACGATGGTGATATCTACCCCATGGTCATCATGAACTCGTTCGTGCACGTGGTCATGTACACCTACTACTTTGTCTGCCTGCACACACGTGACATTTGGTGGAAAAAGTACTTGACGGGCCTGCAATTGGTGCAGTTCTTGGTCATGAACCTGCAGGGGTACTTCACGTACACCATGGACTGCAAGGACGAACCTCGTCGTGTCTCGATCGTGTACGAGATTTACGTGCAATCGCTGTTCTGGTTGTTCATGAACTTCTACATCCGCTCGTACGTGTTTGGCAAGAAGGACAAGAAAGACAACAAGAAGAAGATCAACTAAACAACTTGCCGCCCTTGGATGGCTCCAACGAGATGGCAAGAGAGAGAGAGAGAGAGAGCGAGAGAAATGAGAGGCTGGCAGACGTGGAGAGGTGCAGTAGAAGAAAAGCGACGTTTTGGTTGGCATCAAATGCCAGCAAATGTAGTTGTTGCATAATAAAAAGAAGTAGAAACCGCAGTAGCAAGGCGATGGAAACACGATCCGCTTGGTTCGATTCCATTGGCGTGCGAACTGTAACGTTTGCGTGAACTCACAAAAGATCTTCGTGCTGGGTCATCCGCCGTCCCGTCGCAGAGGCGACACATTGATAGTGTTACACCACCGAATCTCAACGCGAAAGAACAGCCAAAACCACTTTCACGATTGCAGGATGATTGACACTTTCTTCTTCTTCTTCTTCTTCTCCACGGTTATCTCTCTCTCTCCACTGCTTCCCATACAGCTAGACGCCAGAACGCACAAAGCCACCTGATTTTTCTTCGTTAATGTTCTTTCTTCTTGATGTATCCACTCGAGCAAAACGATGGTTTGCACACGTAATGTCGGCCCAATGTGCGGAATTTGCCTTTTTTCAACACCAAGTACATGACCGTCGCGACGCCAATCACATATACGACAAATCCATGGTAGATTCTTCTTGAAATGGACTCGTTGTTGCGCATACTCACACTTGCGCTCACCACCACCAGTGCGCCAAGCACCAATTCCATGAGAAAGTTCAAAAACGCGTGCTGCTGCTGGAATGAAAACGGCGACTCATCACGTTTGTCGGGCACGTAGTTAGCCACCAGTAAATCGTATGCATCTTGCCGAATGCCATCACTGAAATTGTTGAGATAGTAGCGTGTGACCGAGTTGACACCGTCTTGGATGGCACCGGATAGGGATCGTTTGCCCGTTCGCGTGAAATCTGTCTTCAAGGCACCAGTGCCGGCATACATTTTGGACACGTAATCAGCATTGTCTGCCCAAGCATTCTTGAAGACCAACTCAAAGGCTTCGTATGGCGAATCCAGCACACTACTCTTGCTGTTACTCGCTTGCTTGTCATCAAACAACCCCAGCGCCATTAATGCACAGCGACGTGCAAATAGACTCATGACCACATTGGTGCGATCAAGGTTGTCCATACAGTTCACACGGAATACACCCTTTTGACGAGACAGAGGTCGTCCTTCTGCATCACTTTCAAACCAGCCATATTGCTTGAATTGTTCGTGAACTTCGGCCAACAGTTTGGAGAGGTTCTCCCACTTCATTTTCCGACACTCATGGTGGAAATCGAACCAGACATAGGCGATTGGCTCGGCGAATAGCTGAGAGGAAGACGACGACGACGAACCACCAGAAGCTACCGTTGGAGTGGTACCAGGAGTAGCAGGCGCAGCTGCAGTGGTAGCCCCGCTTGCTGAGGAAGCCGACGACCCACCACCACCTGTGCTACTGGGAGACACTGGAGACGCAGGCAAGTTGCCTGATGACGAGACACGAGATTTTGAAGACGGCGACGAAGCGGTTTGGATATTGAGATTGTTGCTACTTCCAGACGACAGCAACATGCCTCCTGCCAAAGGCCCCATGACGCTTTCCTGGGACTGCTGGTTGTATTTCTTCACATATTTGGCGAACGCTGAGCCCAATTGGGCCTGATCTCGCACGATTGAGCTCTTGCCGATGCGATCAATCAGGTTCACGACCGTGATATGGCCATAGCGTTGAATGATATTGTCCATGTGCGCGCGAAACGCGAGTTCATTCCAGTCCACGACGCTTTCGTTGCCACTATAGGCGTACCGCGTTCGTGGCATGTACTTGAGCGTGACCAATTGGTCCCAGTACAAAGGAATCGAGCCACGGATCTGCACATAGGAGCAAATTGATCGATTGGGCTTGACGATCATCATCTCGGTTTCAGCAAAATTCGCGACATTGCCGTCTTTGTCCACACCGCGCACATTGAACCGTGTGCCGACGCGACGGCAACTTCTTCGCGTGAAAAACAACAAGTCACACCGCGAACCGTTGATGTCGCACTTCTTCATGACTTTGACAAAGCCCGAAATCACGGGAATGATCCATTTGTCCAAATGGCATTCGATAAAGCGCTGCATCACGGGTTTGTTCCAGAAGAAATCTTCATCCGCTTTTTGCCACATGGGCACTTTCGGGTTGCTCGGTGAATTGATGGCCTTGCGCTGGGCCGAAAGCGTGAGATCGTAGTCATAGGCAAAATAAAAAGTCTTACTGGCCAACAGACCCTTGATCATGGCGATGTAGGCCAGCTCGTCTTTTTTCTCTCGCTTGGACGCGTGCTTGAAAAAACTCTTGTGGCTCGCGGCGCTGACCGGCATCATCTCGACGTCCAGAATGCAGTAAATCTTTTCACTGTTTGGTCCCGACGCGATCACCCGCGCATCCTTGATGACGGCCAGGTACGACCCACTCAGCAACGAGTACACGCCGTAAATGGCGTGGATTGGCGTAAACGTATGATTGCTGGAAGGAGAAATGGTCGAACCCGTGGACGCGGTGGACGCAGTGGAAGATGGCGACGCATCGCCTTGTGGTTGCGGCGGGTCTTCCTTGTCGTCATCGAGCGGTGGTGGGATCTCTTCAATGTCGACCGAGGAACCGTCCGCGCGAGGACTTCCCTGGGAGATGCGGATCCACCCGGCCGACCCGGCGCGACAGTCTTCGACCAGCAGATCGCTTGTGGTCTGATGCACCTTGAACATGCTCTGCAGTTGACCCCCTTTGCTTCTCTTTTCCTTGTTGGTAGCAGTCTCGGAGCTTTTGCTTTTGGTGCGCACGCTTGGAGGACAATTGATACCTAACTCTTCCCCCAAAGAAACCATGGAAGCTCGCCATCATGACCCAACCTGCACTTGGTACGACCATCAAACAACATTTTCCCACGGAAGCCAGGAAGAGCAACATTTCAGCTTTTTGGGTGCACCACACACCATGTCGTCAACTTTACATTGCATGCGCTAAGTATACACGTAAACTTAATTCGTGTGTTGTATGCTATGCTACTCATCTGATTCGGATTGGATCGGATCTGATCTGATCTTGGACAAAAACGATGTGTGTCAAAAAGGTGTAAACTTACTAGAAAATCCAAAATGCAGCACACAACCAAGAAAAGTTGACACCCCAAAAACACATGCACAAAAAATGAAAAGTGGAGGGATACACACAACGAGCAGAAGCGAAGAAGTCGAGTTTGGTACGAACACACAAAGCAGGTCAATGCAACTTCCATTGTTTGGAGAGAAACTTCACGCGAAGATCACCGACGAACACGATGGTGCTTGACGAGCGATCGCCGCTTCCGTTCACCAAATGATTTGACCACAATTTCGACATCGTCAATGGATCTGAGCTCCGCCGACTGCATCGGCTTTGCCCGGGATTCTTCGTCACTTGCAGAACCAGTAGCAGCGATAGTGCTTGCTGGTGATGGCAGCATCAACAAATCGTCCATCAATTCCTGCTCCTTCGCCTGCTGTTGCAGCTGGAGTTTGACAATTTCAGCAAAACTCGGCATGGGTGGCGAATTGGGCGGAGTGACATCAACGATTTCCCACTCATTCTGAACGACAACCCATTGTTGCATGTCCAAGTGGCTTGGATGCAGCATGTCTTCGCCATCCTCAGGCAAATCCACAAATTCTGCATCAGACAACAGCAAATCGGTGCTTGCGCGACGATCATTGGTTTCCGTTACCATATTGCCCAGCATTTCGGCGGCCAGCTCCAACTGGAATTGGGCCGCATAAAACACTTCTTGGACGACTTCGAGCTCAAAAGTGGGGAAAAAATCTCGCAGAATCTCCATCTGCATCACATCGTGCACCGTGGCATTGCGTGGCCAGGCATGGGCTTGGTGGGTCTTGCGTTTGGTGTTGCCATTGGACGATGGCATCCAGCGATCCAAATATCCGCGTGCATCTTCTTCTTCGCACTGTAACCATTTCTTGGAGTATTGTTTGGTACGGCAAGACTTCCATCCACGCGGAGAAGATGACTTGGACAAGGTAGAGCCTGCAACAGAACCGACAGCAGTCGAGGCGGACGAACCGGGAAGCGAAGCGATTGATTGGGGGGACATTCTTCTCTGGAGACACAAAAGCTCTATATAATCTTCTCGCGGCGGCGGCAAACGAACGACCAAAACAAAGCGCCAAAATGCACGACAAACACTGATGCGGGCGACGACCTTCAAAAGTCCAAATGCTGATCCAAGAAGAAGAGGAAGAACAACGGCAGGAAAAACCTCGCTGCACCCCTTAAGGTTTTTCCTGGGGAAACATGGGAATCCGATTTGCGAGGCACCACATATTATGGAATTGACTTAAAAAGCGCCGTCAGACAAAATCCATACTGGGTGGGTTCATGCTTTTTAACAGGTTTTGTTTGCGAGAACACCAGATCCCACCGTGAGAAGTAATGACCGACAGACCTTCACTCGGACAGTGGGACCTGTCAGTGGGGAGAGATGCACCAACACTCGCGCATCACCACATTGCTCACAAAACACGCGAGCAAGCGACTAAATCACATCAAAACACGGTATGAGTACAGCACGATGGCATCGCATTACTATTAGAGTCATTTACAAAAGGAGGTGCGTTTGGCACACCCAAACAACAAAAGCTGCTTGAATGAGCGTGCAAGCCAAAGCCACCATGGCTCATTTCCACAAAGAACAAGTTCAGAAATGTACCAGCGGTCACCCCACTCAGAACTTGCTCTGTGGTGGCTCGTCAAACTCTTCAGCCGAATCAGCTCATTCTGCTTGAGTGCACTGGCTTAGTACGCACTAGTGGACTTGGTGCCTTGCACGATGGCAATGCCAGAGCTCGTGCCGAGACGTGTGCAGCCCAATTCGATGTACTTCTTGGCATCTTCTGCCGAACGCACACCGCCACTGGCCTTGACTTGCTTGCCAGCGGGCTTGGCCACGGCAACCATCAACTTGACATCTTCTTCGGTGGCGCCACCCGTGGAGAAACCAGTCGAGGTCTTGATGAAATCGGCGCCGGTCGACACCGACAACTGGCTGGCCTTGGTGATTTGTTCCTTGGTCAACAAGCAAGTCTCCAGAATGACCTTGGAGATGGCGTTGTGCTTCTTGCAGACGCTCACCACGGCGCTGACGTCACGCACCACGTATTCGTGATCTCCGGCGATCATCTTACCAACGGGGATGACCATGTCGATTTCTTCGGCACCATGTTCAATGCACGATTGGGCTTCAAAGGCCTTGGCTTCGGTGGTCATGGCACCGAGTGGGAAACCCACCACACAGCAAACCTTGACGTGATGGGCCTTGTCGGTGCCGGCGGCCTTGGCTTCCAGAGCATCCAAAGTCTGTTTTCCAAGCGAGTTCATGTGAGTCCACGCGTCTCGGCAGAAACGATGGCGGCAAAAGATGGGTTGGTCACTAATCTTACCTGACGAGCAAATTGCGCATACACGCCGTTGACGCAGACGCTCATAAACTTGTGTTGCATGGCTTCTTCGCAGAGCTTGCGCACTTCTTCGGGCTTGGCATCAGCCTTGAGGATGGTGTGGTCGATGTATTGGTTGAACGACATGGCTGCAGGTGATTGAGCGAGTACCCGTGGAAAACGGTTGCGAATGAAGACTTGAGATCCAAATGGAAAATGAACAGCAAGCAAGCAGCAACACCACAAAGCAATCTGACCCAGCGACAAAGCGGACGGACGTCGGTGGTGGTGGAGGAGCTGCCTTGGTGCGTGTGGATCCACTGGAGGTGTAGAGAGCAGCCAGGGGGCAAGGGATTGCGGGTGGGTCCACGGCCCAACTTCAACGGCTCTTAACTATAGGCCCATTGGCGGCCACATTTCTATGAACCGCGGAAAAACCGGTTTCGGCGTGGTGTCGCATCTGTAACTTGCCTCGACTTGGTATGGAAATGGGTGTGCATGCAACTGCACTTTCCTCCCCCCCCCCCCTTCCTCCACCCGCAAGCCGAAGCCAAGGAGGCAAGACCAGACGGACGGAAACGATGACAAGTGACAGTGCATGGGATGATCACGTGCAGCTTTTTCTGCATGCAAACCCTTCGCATTCAGACTCCCAACCAAGTCGCTTGGGTGGGTTTACTCACTTCGCCATCGCCCACGCCACTTCAACTTGACTTCACTGCATTCACAAAGAGGCTCAAGTCCAGTCACAGCTCTGGGCAAAAGCCATGTGCATGTAAGTGGCCCGCCTACCCATCGTTTCATGTCCGTGTCCATGACAAAAACAAACACACAGAAGCTCTCGTCCAAAGAGCGAGCGTGACCAATGGCAAATGACCCAACGAGTCAGTTCCCAGGGCCAACCAGCCAACAACCAGCCCAAATGCCACGTCACTCTGTCCAAGAACAGCTGCACTCTGCAAGATACAGTGGGGTGGGGTGGGGTGGGTTCTGGTCCACCGAAAGGGGGCAGGATGATCTTCATCACCTTTTCATGTGGATCGTTGATCCTTTAATTGTGCACGCAAAGGTTGCATGGGGCTTTCGATGCCTTCATCCGTTTTCACGGTGAAGATGACGAAGGTTTGCTCTTGCAGCACCGACTGCCTTAACGCCTCCACCTATGAGCTGCGATGGTGCCTTGGGGATCGGTGTGCCTGTTGTACCGTCCTGTCCGTTTCAGAATTCAACGCTCACGAAACGACGCCAAACGTTTGAGCTTTTGGAAGCGCCCGCTGTGTGGTCTGAGCCGTGTGGCCTAGCTTTGAGAAAGCCCAAGAGACCGTCAAAAACTCGGCAGAAAGAGCACCGCGTTCGTGAAAAGTGGCCTCCAGTGTCCAAGAAGACCATGGAACCTGCGCTTGAATTCCACAAGCATTCAATGCATTCGGCAGAAAAGTTGTACGACAACGCAAGTGAAAGCGGCGATGCCGACGAGGACTTCCAGTTCACCGGTCCACACCCGCACTCTGTTTTGGCCCATTATGACCAGGCAGGAGACTTCACGTCCAATTCCCAGGGTTCCTTCCAAGTCTATGACCACTACCAACCCCATGTGCATTATGAAAGCACTGCAACGGCAGCATGGATGACCCCGACTGTGTTGGTGGTCAGTGTGTTTGTGGGGACTTTGCTTGGCGTCGGTTTGGCTGAACTCAAAGTACCTGCCGATGTGACTACATTTGTTGCGATTCCAGGCAATGTGTTTCTTGGCCTTCTCAAATGCCTGGTGCTGCCGATGGTGTTTGTGATTCTGGCTTCGGGAGTCGCCAATATCGTGTTGATGGGCAAAGTGTCGTCCATTGGCTCTCGAGCAACCGCGTTATTTGTGCTCTTTTCCACCATGGCGGCAACGATCGCGACCACGAATGCACTGATTCTCAAAAGCTTACTTGGGGCAGTTGCACCAAAACCGAAACCAGTGGTCCCGGATGTGATCAGTGCCATGTTTTGTGGTAACGACAAGTTTATTGACTTCGCAGGTAACTCCAGCATCTCTTGCAGCGTGGACAGTGCTAGTGCCAACACGACGCAGCTTCGTCAAACAAATACGATGACCTGGGTTCAGATTGACCACGATGTGTTCAAGATCACCGGTGCCATTCAGACTTGGGGCGTCTTTGAGCAAGTGGAAAACATTTTGCATCAACTGATGCCAAGTAACATCTTTGACGCTTTTGGTAACGGGATTCTGTTGAGTGTGATCACATTTGCCATTGGATTTGGTGCCGCCATTCTCAGCGGAACCCGTCAGGCTAATGCCATGCATGCATCGAGACGTGATCCAACCGTTGGTCCCAATGGGAACCCGATTGTCAAGTCGTCACTGAACATGATCACGGGTGAAAGCAAGTTGTTTGAACTCATCAATCAACTCAATCAGATTTTTTACTTCATTGTCACACGACTTGTCGTGTTCACACCACTCGCCATCGTGTCGTTGGTAGCCAGTTCGCTGTCGGTACAAAAGAATCTTGTCGATACGGCCGAACATGTGCTGATTTTCGTGGTCACGGGCATGAGCAGTGTGATCACGCACGAGCTGCTCTTCATTCCGTTTGTATTCTGGTTCTTCACGCGCCAGAATCCTTACACATGGCTCAAGCAAATGATTCCATGCGCTGCTTTTGCTTTTGGTTCTGCTTCGTCGTTGGTCACCCTGCCCATTACGATCCGTTGTGTGGAGAATACCAAACAAGTATCACGTGCACTGATGCGCTTTGTGCTGACCCTTGGTTGCACCGTGCACATGAATGGCTCGGCCATGTTTTACCCCACGACGATTGTGTTTTTGGCAGCTACTTCAGGCCGCGATTTGCACTTTGGTGTCAGTGAGATTGTGGTGTTGATTCTCGTGTCGGCGCTGTCCAGTATCGCGACGCCTCCGATCCCGAACGGCCAGTTGATCATGGTGTATTCGGTGTGGACTGCCGTGTTCCCACGCGAGGTGCTACCCGACACTTTTTCCTACGTGGTCGGCATCATTTGGCTGGAAGACCGCTACGAGACCATGTGCAACGTACTCGGCGACACGTACGTGGCCCGGATCGTGGCCGAGTATGTCGACGAGACTGTTGCGGAATAACGTCAGCGCCCGCCTCGTCCCTTTTGACCGCCAACAACCAACCACCTATAAGCGTTTCTGGTCCCAAAGGCGGTGAGATCTCATTTCGCTTTCAAAATTGATTCATGGACTTGCTATCGTTTTCGGTTAATGTCAAGTCGTTCAAGTGTAATCCTTTTCATTTGTTATACCTTTGTGTTGCCTGCAACCTTTGGAGTTGGATAGATCGGAGATCTTTGGTGTCGTATGAGCTGGACCGTTTCAGAACACCTCCTTCAAGAGTCGTTTGCCCACCAGGGCAGAGGTTTTCTTTGTGAAAGCCAAAGGACAAAGTAACAAAAGAAGACAAAACAAGCAAAGAGACAAAAGCCAGTGAGGGCTCTCGTTGCATCCCGTTGAACACAACGATGGAGTTACCGCCGCAACCCGCTACAGCCAACAATGTTGAGCCGCCAGGGAGCTACTCCTTCGACCAGGCAAGCTCTCTTGGTGACATCAGCGAAAGCCGCTTCACCTACACGGTGCCCCAGCCGCATCCTTCGGCCGATTACGATGTGGCCTCGCAGGCCTCGTATCAACTCTACGACCACTACACGCCCCACGTCAATTACGAGAGTTCTTCAACCGCCGCCTGGATGTCATCCTCGGTGTTGATGGTGAGTGTGCTGGTGGGGATCGCCATTGGTGTTGGTCTTGCCGAACTCAAAGTGCCGACGGATGTGACCGTTTTGGTCGCGATTCCAGGCAATGTGTTTCTGGGCCTTCTCAAATGCCTGGTGCTGCCGATGGTGTTTGTGATTCTGGCTTCGGGGGTGGCCAATGTGGTTTTGATGGGCAAAGTGTCTTCGATCGGATCTCGAACAGCTGCGCTATTTGCATTGTTTTCGGCCACTGCATCAACCATTGCGACTATGAATGCGTTGGCTCTCAAGGGATTGCATGGAACAGTCGCCGCGAAAGACAAAGCACCAATCTCCGATGTGGTTGGCTCCTTGATGTGCAACAATGACAAGTTCATCCAGTTTTCCAACAACGGGAGTATCTCGTGCAGTATTGATGCTGCCAATGCCAACCTGACCGTGCTACATGAGACGAACTTCATGACGTGGGTGCAGATTGACCACGATGTTCTGAAGATCTCTGGTGCCATTGCAACTTGGGGGGTCTATGAGCAAGTGGAGAACATTGCGCACCAACTGATCCCGAACAACATTTTTGACAACTTTGGCAACGGCATTCTGTTGAGTGTGATCACTTTTGCCATTGCGTTTGGTGCCGCCATTCTCAGCGGAACACGTCAGGCCAATGAAGTGCATGCTTCGAGAAGAGATCCCCATGCTTTTGATAGAGCCAAAGCAATGGGTATGCCATCCATGACATTAATCGCCGGTGACAGCAAGCTGTTTGAACTCATCAATCAACTCAATCAGATATTCTATTTCATTGTGACGAGACTGATCGTGTTCACCCCGGCTGCTATCGTTTCGTTGGTAGCCAGTTCGCTGTCAGTACAAAAGAATCTCATTGACACGGCCACACACGTGCTGATTTTCGTGGTCACGGGCATGAGCAGTGTGGTGGTTCACGAACTCGTTTTCATTCCATTTGTGTTTTGGTTTTTCACGCGCCAGAATCCTTACACATGGCTCAAGCAAATGATTCCATGCGCTGCTTTTGCTTTTGGTTCTGCTTCGTCGTTGGTCACCCTGCCCATTACGATCCGTTGTGTGGAGAATACCAAACAAGTATCACGTGCACTGATGCGCTTTGTGCTGACCCTTGGTTGCACCGTGCACATGAATGGCTCGGCCATGTTTTACCCCACGACGATTGTGTTTTTGGCAGCTACTTCAGGCCGCGATTTGCACTTTGGTGTCAGTGAGATTGTGGTGTTGATTCTCGTGTCGGCGCTGTCCAGTATCGCGACTCCTCCGATCCCCAATGGTCAATTGGTCATGGTGTTCTCAGTCTGGACTGCCGTGTTCCCACATGAGGAACTGCCCGACACTTTTTCCTACGTGGTCGGCATCATTTGGCTGGAAGATCGCTACGAGAGCATGTGCAACGTACTTGGCGACACGTACGTGGCCCGGATCGTGGCCGAATATGTGGACGAGACCATGGCGGATTGACTTGGTGGAGTCTTGTCCCACATCGTAAACCGGTCAAACCTGTTTCGCCCTTCCAAATCGAACAGGATAACTGTATCGTTTTCCTTGTGCGCAAGGTAAAGTAAGCATAGTTCCTTTGAGGTTTTATACCTGCATGTGTTACGTTACCTCTGTATTTTGATTGGTACAGATGATCGTCTCTGTCCGTTTCGGATGCCAGCAAGCATGGTGCCACCAAGAGTCGCTTGATTCGGAAGGTGGTGAACGCATAGAAGAAACAAGGACAACGAGCAAGAAGAAAAAGACGCTGTCAGCGATGGAGCCTCCCCTAGAGATCCGTCAGGCTGCAGCCACTGCCTCCAACTATGCCGAGTCGATCGACTTTGCCTACGATAATGCGAGTTCCATCGGCGAAGGCAGTGAAGGACGCTTCACCTACACCATTCCACGACGCAACCTTGGTGACAACTACGACATGGTCTCGCAAGTATCGTATCAACTCTATGACCATTACACGCCCGCCGTCAATTACGAAAACCAATCCACCGCGGCGTGGATGTCCTCGACCGTGCTGATGGTGAGTGTGCTGGTGGGCGTTGGCATTGGCGTTGGTCTTGCCGAACTCAAAGTGTCCCCAGATGTGACCATTTTGGTCGCAATCCCAGGGAACGTGTTTCTGGGCCTTCTCAAATGCCTGGTGCTGCCGATGGTGTTTGTGATTTTGGCTTCCGGGGTGGCCAACATCGTTTTGATGGGCAAAGTGTCTTCCATTGGCTCGCGGACCGCAGGGCTGTTTGCATTGTTTTCAGCCACTGCATCAACCATTGCGACTTTGAACGCGTTGCTTCTGAAAGGGTTGCATGGAACAGTCGCCGCCAAAGCCAAAGCTGCCACTCCAAGCGTAGTTAGCGCCATAATGTGCAACAACGACAAGTACATGGAGTTCTCTACCAATGGCAGCGTCACTTGCACCATTGATACTGCCGGTGCCAATCTGACTGACCTTCACCAAGCAAATGCCATGACGTGGATGCAGGTTGAACACGATGTGCTCAAGGTCACCGGTGCCATTGCGACATGGGGCGTGTACGAGCAAGTGGAAAACATTTTGCATCAACTGGTGCCGTCGAACATCTTTGACAACTTTGGCAACGGTATTCTGCTGAGTGTGATCACCTTTGCTATCGCGTTTGGTGCCGCTATTCTCAGCGGAACGCGTCAAGCCAACGAAATGCATGCTGCAAGGAAAGACCCCGCTGCTCTTGACAAAGCCAAAGCCATCGCAATGCCATCCATGACCGTGATCGCCGGCGAGAGCAAATTGTTTGAACTCATCAATCAGCTCAACCAGATCTTTTACTACATTGTGACAAGATTGATCGTGTTCACCCCGGCCGCCATCATCTCGTTAGTCGCGAGCTCGCTTTCCGTGCAAAAGAACCTTCCTGACACGGCCAAACACGTGTTTTTCTACGTCATCACGGGCTTCAGCACCATGCTCTTCCACGAACTTGTGTTCATTCCGTTCGCCTTTTGGTTTTTCACGCGCCAAAACCCTTACAAATGGCTCAAGCGAATGATTCCGTGCATTGCCTTTGCCTTTGGTTGCGCGTCTTCGCTGGTCACGTTGCCCATCACGATCCGATGCGTCGAATGCACCAAAGAAGTGTCAGGCGCGCTGATGCGCTTTGTGCTGACCCTCGGGTGCACGGCGCACATGAACGGCGCCGCTATTTTCTACCCGACAACCGTGGTGTTTTTGGCGGCCACTTCGGGAAGAGATCTCACCTTTGGCACCAGTGAAGTCATTGTGTGCGCGCTTGTGTCGGCGCTGTCCAGTATCGCCACACCGCCGATTCCAAACGGTCAATTGGTCATGGTGTACTCGGTCTGGACCGCCGTGTTTCCGCATGAATCGCTTCCAGACACGTTTTCGTATGTGGTTGGCATCGTTTGGCTGGTGGATCGCTTTGACACGGTGTGCAACATCCTCGGGGACACCTATGTGGCGCGCATTGTGGCCGAATTCGTCGATGAGACCATCACGGGCGACTAAACCATCCATCCCCCACTCAAAAAAGGCAACATGAGACGGCGCTGGCTTTGAAGTACACTCTGGACACTTTATGGCCATGAGCTTCAACAGGAACTCAACGAAAGCAGGTGATAGTGGTGCCTTTTTCATTCGCTAATTGTTCCGATTAAACCTCATTCAACACCAAACTCCATCCGTTCCACGAATCCACTCACACAGTTGCAAGTGCACCACACGTTTACTTACTCACAGGACGCGGTTACAGACGCTCAGTCCTCACTGTTGGAGAAATGATTGTTGGCTTTTGTGCAGCGATGGTGCTGCTGGGACGATGGGGGGTCTGTGTGTGTGTGTGTGTGTGTGTGGACGAAGTTCCTTCATCCTCGTCCTCCAAACGACGTGGGGAACAGCAAAACCCAGCAGCGCACTTCAACGTTGCACTCTTTCTTCACAGATGCCAACGCCAACGCCAACGCCAACACCAACGCCACCCGTCCCAATTTTTGGTTTCCTTTTCTCGAGTGACGCCAGACACCAGCTGCAATGGAAGAAACCTCATTCGGCCAGCATTCTGGCTCAGCAGCAACTGGCCAGTTAGTTTCCTTTCAATTGCTGAGACGGAAGCATAAAACATGAGAGGTGAACCATCGTGTTTGACAGGTCCAAGCCGTGCCTGGGAGTGGCATGTTCGGTTTTGACTGGGAAAATGCATACAGCCCCGGGTGGCAACTCACGCTCAAATCAGGCAGACGAGACGCCAGCGCAGCATCAGCTCACAACTGAATTTGCAACACCACCACTACCCTCTCCACCACCAAGAAGAAGACGAAGAAGAAGATATCACAGGATGTCTTTTCATCGCACGACCGAGTCAGGTGCGTTCGGATGATGTTGGTGCATCCGTTCGTTAGCCCTCGTTTGTGGCGCGAAATCCGACCCATTGGCGTGGTGTATCGATCTGTCGGCTTTAGCTTTGTGGGAATGGATGGATTGGGAGCTGACTTGAAGGGTTGTTTATTATGGAAATACAATAGTGATTTTCCGACAGCCCGTGCTGCTGTTGCGATGGAACAACGTTCGGAAAATGACCGTGCGAGGCATGGCCCATTCGCGTCAACTTGCGCGCTCACAAGGTACTGTCAGAGGTGCTGGTGGGGCTTGATCATGCATGATCTCTTGATCTCTTGATCTCTTGATCTCTTGATCTCTTGATCTCTTGATCTCTTGATCTCGTGTGCTTTCTCCATCATGTGTTTGCAAGGGTTTCTCTCTTGTCGCAAATCCTCTAACTACAGAACCAACTCTTGATTGTTTTTGCAATGACAGCGAATGCTATTCAGCCCATTCGTGCCAGTCCATTCACCCTGGCTGCTGCGGGAGGTGTCTTGAGCGCCGCCATTCTGGCTTTTTCCCAGACTTCGGATTGTGAAAGCTCGTCAATTGTCATGTCCAAATTCTTTGGCGGCGACGGCGGTTCCCCAAGTGCCAATGGCGGTGGCAAATCCAATGGCAAAGATGGCAACAACAGCGACGACCCCATTGACAAACTGATCAACCAGTTGGCTGACAATTTGGGCACCATCTCGTTTGGCGGCGCCGTGGGCTTTTGCTCGGGCTACGCTGTGAAACAAGTTGGCAAAGTCGCGGCCGTGTCCATTGGCGTCTTGTTCATCGCCGCCCAAGTGGCTTCGAAGAGCGGCTACATCGACATCAATTGGAATAAAGTGGAACGCGATGTGGTCAAGTATATTGACTCCACTGGCGATGGCAAGATCACCAAAACCGATCTGCAGACCTGGTACAAGAAATTCATGGCCATCCTCAAGCAGAACGTGCCGTCGTCCAGCGGCTTTGCGTGCGGCTTTGTGCTGGGCTTGACATGCGCATAGAGGACGCCCCCGTCCCCCGACTCCGCTTTCGCAATGATGTATTTTCTGTGTTGTGTGGACATGATCATGCACCAGGCAGCAGACGATGAAACACAGTTTTAGGTGAACGAATGATAATCAAAATGATTCTTTACTAGCAGCTTTCCGTCTTGACTGGCTGCTGCTTGCCGCCATCTCATGACCAATGGTGGCTTCCAACGAGTTCTTTCAGTGCTTTTCTTCTGTGGATGGAGAAGATCGACCTTCATAAGGGTGAGCCCTCCACATTGCAGCGAGCTGTTGATGTGTTGACTACAGAATGACAGTTGCTGCTGAACTATATTGCTTTTGCCAACAGACGGAATCCATTTGAACAAGGAAAGCCACAAGGGATATTCGTTTTGCTTGCTGTCCTTATCCATTCTAGCCGTTGAACGGTGGACTACTAACTACTATAATACGCTACCAATGCTATCATCATGGATCACTGCAGACTGGGCGGTGTCTCTGGGAATGCTCTTGCTAGGAAATTCACCACAATCGAGCGTTCTTTACTAGAGAGGTCCATTTTGTGCAGTTCTCGAGAAAAACTCGCGACCGAATGGTGTCTCGACGAGATCATTTCAAGGCCCAGTGTCGCGTAGAGAATGAGACTGGGCTTTTTGAGTGCAAAGAAATGGAATTTGGCGCTTTCATTGCACTTTGGGAAATTGTCGACAAACCATTGCTCGCGGGTAGCCTTGGCGCGTGCAGACGGAGACTGCTATCCACCAGAAACAACCACAAAGTGAGTGATCTTTCTCTAGCTGCAAGCCTGTCAAAGTGATCCCACCATGGTACTAGAGGAGTTGGTAGAACTACTGTGCGTGCTGGATACTCTCGACTAAAAAGAAGACCAGGCGTACGATCCAAAAGTCAGTGTGGAGCCCAACAACAAGAAAAAGCATACTGTCAGTGCTCACCGCTACGGGATCTGTCGGGGACCATGGTGCAGGATTTTGATCCTAAACAAGTCAGACAAACGATTCAGACCCGTGAGTACCCATCGATACCTTCAAGCAGGCCAATAAATGAATGCCACACTCAACTGTTCCTTTTTCTAAATACAATTGATACGCTTCGGCACTGCTCATGCGTAGAGAATAGAGTACACAATCGGAGATCTGCTGGATAATCCACACCAAAGAAGTAAAGCTGTCGTTCAGCATCCGAATCTCATTCCATCTCAACCAGAGGGCAAAGAAGGGCAACCTCGTCGTCAATGCATTCGACAAAAATGGGCGTGAGCCATCGCTTGTTAACCAGATGGTCAATGAGTCGCTGGATGGCTTCTTCACTGTGTGGATCGTCTTCGTCTTCGTCTTCTTCTGCTGCACCTTCTTGCTCTTGTGTCGTAGCTTGTTCTTCTCGTTCTCGGCGTCGTATTCTTCGAGGCCGGTCGAATGCATCCTCGTTGATCAGCTCTTTGGTCGCTTGCTTGCAGAGCGCATCATACAACGGCATGCCGTCTTTGGCGAGCCATTCGATCAGTTGCGTGCGCTCCACACAGTCACAATTGGTGGCTTCCAGACACTCCACGATGCCCGCGTGCACCAACAGCACCACAAACTCTTCTTCGTTCACGCCATTACCCATGCCTTCCAGTTCTTTGTGGCTTCCACTCTTCTCAATAGACTCCTTGAAAAGCACCTTCCCACCTGCACCGTCCTTATGGCGCCCAACTGCAAGTTGAGGGTACCCATTATTCGGTACAGTACAACCAACAACAAAAATGGAAGATGGAATGTGGCCCACACCACTATCCTTCCAAAGTTCGAGGTCTTGTGTAATCTAATTCTTGTGCCTGTTTGATACCAGAGATGTACCAAATGGATGGTACAGTTGCTCTCACCTACCTGGCAACAATTAATACAGTACACTTTTGTCCTAACCAACATGAGTGGAAACAATGGTGGAGGTGACAAGAAGATAGTGCCTACGCGGGTGGATTTATCCGGCGCACGACTGGCGTGAGTGGTGTTGTGAAGTGCGATTCTGAACATTAAAGTGGTGTTTTTGTGATTGCGCGCTTTCATTGTTGCTCTGAATAACTCCTTGTGCAGTCACTCGAGGTTGTTTTCAGCACACTACTCACCCTCGTTGATTTGTTCACATGACAGATCCTTTCGGTCGCTTGATGCCGCAGCAAGCTCTCAAGCGCAAAGCCGTCGTCCAAAAGTGCGTCGAAATTGCGAATGTGTTTGTATTCCACTATGATCTATCCAACTCACTTGCATATGGTTTTTTGTTGGTGATGGCGACGGTTTGCCGTAGTTTGTGCCCAAGGCTGCCAAACGACGTACGCAAGGTGATGGTACTACCTCAGGCGATGGTCCACGTTCGTTTTCTGGAGATCGTGAACGAGGCGGTCGTTTCGGCTCTGGACGCGGCAGTGATAGAGATCGCGGTGGTCGTGGAAGAGGTGAAGGTGGTGGTCGCGAAGGTGGACGAGGGGGCAGAGGAAGAGGTCGTGGACGTGGCCGAGGAAATATGCCGACAGGAAGAGTGAGTAGCCATTATTTGGATGACAGCTTCATGAACTGCGACTGCTTTGGGCTGCGTGCTGATGTTGTGGGCTGTGTAGGTCACATTTGTCGGTACTCTGGCCGGAGGATCGGGCTTCAGTGCTTCTGGTCCAGCGCCGCGACCCGTCAAAGCAGCTCCAAGCGACACAGCAGCTGATGGCCTTGGTATTAGTGTCTTGGAAGACAATGTTGCCACACAGTTGGATGCAATGGATATCGACAGCCACCAGCAATGGCCCCCTGAAGTCAAGGATGAAATGGAGCCCATGACTCTACCGTTTGTGCGTCAGCCAGAGCCTGAAAATGCTGCGCAAGTATTTGTGGATGAAACCGGCCAATTCGTGCTGCCAGACGACTCGTTGCTGTTTTTCCAATTGCCAACCACATTACCATTGCAAAGAGCAAAGCGAGAAAAAGTCAAACAGGAAATAGAAGTCAAAGACAACGTTCAGGAGGAAAGCAAAGACCAAGACGGGGACCAGGACATGGAGCAAGTGGACGACGAAGCCGAGGATAGCAAAAACAGATCCAAGAGCAACAAGAAAGACAAAGACAGTGGTGTCACCAACGCCAAAAAGCCGGCGGCCAAAGACGGCCAAGAAGATGAAGTGTACGATGACTCGTTGATGACCGCCCCAGGTGGTTTTATCGGCAAACTCTGTATCCACAAGTCGGGCCGCACCGTGCTGGTACTAGGTGACAAGCAGTTTGACGTCGCCTGTGCCCAGACCCCCAGCTTTTGCGAAGATGTAAGTGAGGCGCTGTCTGTTGTCAGTGGGTTGGGCTCTTTGTTGAGCACTTCGGTCGTTCAATGGCTGACATTGTTGCTGTTATGTGACTCTTCCATTGATCTCGACTGTTTGTGTGAATGTGTTTGTGGTGTATCTGTGTGTGGCCTTTGGGGACTGGCTGACCTCTGGGTGATGGATTGACCTCTGATATTGATGGATGGTGGTGTTACGATACACCAAACTCAACGCACCCTCACAACGTTTCAACGTTTCGTTGGTTGTGTGGTCCTTTCTGAACGGATCGTTTGGTGATGTGAACAATCTGATCTGGGAAACGGGAATGATGGGCATGAGACAGGTGTATTCAATTGATCCTAAGGAGAAGCAATGTGTAGTGTTGGGCAAAGTGGCGCGACATTTGGTCGTGACGCCGGATTTTGATGCGCTGCTGGCGCCATAAGCATCATCAGTCAGTGTCTTAATCCTTGTGCCAGCGGGTAGCAGTGGACATGACAGGGTAGCTCTCCAAAACGATCTGCAACCGGAGCATGAGACGTGAGGAACATGAGCCCAAATTCATGGTGCAAGTGTGTATATAAATGGATAAACAAAAGCATGAACAGGAGCAAATGGAAATAGAGTCCAGAAGTCTACAGGACCTTCTCAGCAAAAAAAAAAGTCACAAAAGGAGCTCAAATCAAATCAGAATGCATTGGAAAGAAAAAACAAAGTGCTAACGCAAATACAAAACAGTCTTGCGGGAGAAGTTGTCCTAACTAAAAGGAAAGGAGACCAAGGCGAAGAAGAATGGGGATTTGAGATGGGGAAGGTGGGATTTGGGATTCGATACGAAACCGCGCGAGGCAAGGCAGCCAAACTATCTGGGGAATGAAACGACTTGGTGAATGATTTAGTCTTCTTCTTCGTCGTCGTCATCTTCATCATCGTCTTCTTCATCTTCGTCATGGTGTTGCACGACGGGGGCAGCGCGTCGTGCGCCACCGGCTTTGCCTGCATTGTAGTCGTCCATTTGTTCTTGGTACCGTGCTTTCGCTTCTTCGTGCATTTGCTGAAACTTGACTTTCTTCTTTTCGGGCAATTCACGCCATCGTTCGGCCAAAAGAGGCGCAATCTCCGTAATCTTCTTGGTTGGGTTCTCTTTTCGCACTTGGTCGCGAATCTCATTGCAAAACAAGAAGTACGCGGAAAGCGCACGCTTGGGAGCGTTGGGATCTTTTTTCTTCCGCGAAGACTTGGCGTTTTCAAACGACGGATCGGGGACGTAATCGTTCTTTTCCTCAATGTATCGTCGCTTGTCTGCTTCTGCCAGTTCCTCATACGGCTATCAAAAGCAAAGCACGTCGTATTAGCACTTGTATCACCCAGTTTTCTCGCATAACCAACTCACCTTTCGGTCTTCTTCCGAGATTTCCTTCCAGCGACGGCCAATTTCCGACGAGATCTGCAAGAATTCCAACTCTGATCACACCAACAAAGCCACAACAACGATCAGTCACTTGCGCAAACAATCTGTGTCCTCAGCAATCCACCAGAGCCTCCAGCATCTGCGGTCAGCGTTGCGCGCTGTTGGGCTCGCTCGGCAACACGCGGCATGCTGGCCGACTCTGGGGAAGCTGTGGTTGAGGACACCGGGGGCATTCAGAGAAGTCAACTCACCTGGCATTTCGCGCTTCACCTGCTCGCGAATGTCGTTGCTGAAGAACATAAAGGCGGACAACGCGCGTTTGGGCGCATTCTTGTCTTTTTTGCGCTTTGGGCGACGAGTACGCACTTCTGCACTATCCACATCTTTCTTCGGTCTTCCTCGGGCCATACTCAACGCAAGTGATTTGGGTGCTTGTTGAAAAGTGCCACACAAATCCCGAAATTTAGACTTTTCGGGAAAGTTTTTTTGGAAAAAAAAACGAGGACTTTGAGCTTGGGGCTTTGGGGAGTTTTGCTGGGGCTTGTTTCCTCCACAAGCAAAAGGCTAAGTGAAGCGCCCGAAGAAGCTTAGCAACAGGAAAAAACCTCGGAGAATTCAACGGGCTCTGAGCCAACTTGAAGCTTGTGACCCAGACCAGGGGAATTCTCCCGAGGTTTTTTAGCAGGAGGGGGGACTTGGGCGAGGAAAGATGAACAAAGTCTATGTTGGGAAAGGCGAGGCGACATCGTTTATTAAAGAAACCAACTCTTTTTTTATCGAAAGCCAGCAGCCTCCCCCCCCCCATACACTTACACACACACCCAGCCCAGTTCAGGCAGCCAGCCAGCCAGCCAGCCAGCCAGCCAGCCAGCCAGCCAGCCAGCCAGCAACAGCAACGACCAACCCACAGAACAGACAGACAGGCGCGAAGAAGCAACGGAGGAGAATTCGCCCAGAATACCAAAGGAGGAGGAACAAGGGGACGGAGCAAAGGGCCCTCCCTTTGTGATACGCTTACAGGATCGCTTTGGGGGTTTTCCGTTAGCGGAGTGCTTTTGCCCGTCTAGTAGTAGTGGCGGGAAACTTTTCCTCCCTTCCGCCACTCTTCTCTGTGGTTGTGCTGCTGTTGAGCCTTTCTCATTGCTCCACCCATCTGAGCAGCTCCGAGGTCTTCCCTCCCTTTTCTTGTCTTTCCTTTGGTCACCTGCGCTTGCCACCAAAGCCTTAGGGTCCAACCCCACCGTTGCGTTGGGAATGAGAAAGAGCAAGCAACGCCGCCACACCAACCCCTTGTTTGAGGTTTGTCTGAGGTTTTTAGTGGTTCAAACTAAGGGTTTCGCGCCACAAAGGAGACCTCACCCACGGCACAAGAAAACGACCAAGTTGGTCCGCCAGCTGATTGGCGGAAGTTTTATTCTCGGAGCCAATCAGAACAAGCCAAACGCGCCTGAATGAGCAGTACACTGGGTGTGTTGAGGTGGGAAAGGAAACCAAATCCGGGGAAACAAACAGCGTACCGTACCGTACGGAACAGTTTCTACGAACAGTATGGTACAGTTTTGTGTTGTTGCGCAAGGGTGGTACACTGTGGAGTTCACTTGATGTGGCAGCTCGGTGGAGCACACCAGCTTGGCTCCCGAGTTGAAGTTGCACCTTGGATGAAAGACACCATGTCTTGCTTGGTTCAGTTCAGCCCATGAGTGGAAGTTCAGCCCATGAGTGGAAGCTCTCTGAAGCGGTGGAAGCACGTGAACACGTTGGAGTCGGATCGCTCGCTCGCTCTCTCGCTCTCTCACTCTCTTTGTGAACCGTTGTTTTGGTCTATTCAAGCACCTATGGAGTTTCTCCCTGCTGATTTGATGTCCACCACTCCACCCAAAGACCATCACTTGGTTCCCAAGGCAATCTTGTCGCATGGAGTGCGATCTGATTGGCCAAAATACCCCCCCCCCCCTCCCAAACGTGAAGGTGGCACGGTGATCAGCGACGCTGTCGCTCAAGGTCGATGAGAGGTGCAGCATCCTAAGTGGGAGGCAGTAGGCATCAAATCGGAGAGGGATGGTACCTTGCGCCTCTGTAACGGATGAGACTTCGTTGCGAGTAAAGTGAGTAGAGTGAAATGAATGACTGATGGGGTGCAGCCTTGGTGACGATGAAGATCCGTAAAGGAAGTGGTGAAGCACCGCTCTCCTTGAACCCAAGTGGATGCCAGCAGAAGAGTAGCAGGCGCCAGCAATGAGTCTCCCGCCTCGTTCAATGGTTCAACACCGACGTGCCGGCAGGACTTGAACGATGTCGACATGGCCGAGTACACGACCGCACGTAGACAAGCAGTCGAAAATCCGTGTTGGCATCGAGAATGGCGTTCTTATGAGATGAAAACATCCTTCCTTTTGCAAACATGATGAATGCTGGAAACAATACGAGTCATACTCCCCCATTGGGTCGACGCCAGCTCGCTTCGGTGCGACTGTGTTGTTGTCGTGTCCTTGTGCGCGAGCTGCTGTTTCGTGGGAATCGCCGCGGCGTGCAAGAATTGTGATCGATGATCGATGCACTGTGTAGGGTGTCACGAGGAGAAGTCTGGATTGATGCCCACCCGTCAACGTGTTCACCGACGTCTTCCACGACACGAAAGACAAGACGACGTCTGTCCTCCCGATTCTGATCTAACCTCTCCCGGGCCACTCACTTTTCACGTCAACAACGCCACGAACGAGCCTCTCGATTGTTGATCTACCTTTGGTACGCGACCTGTTGACTAACGGAGATATGCGATTACACCCTTTTGTTCGCAAGGTCCGAAAGAGGGTGCCACCACCAAGCGCACAAGTTGAAGCAGTCGATGTGACAGTATTCCAACCCTTCCACTCCACTAGGTGTCTTCGGGAAAACCTCCCCACTGATCTCGTTGACTCGTTTGATCCCATCATTCCAACAACTTCACTCGCTTGCCGCCTTTGACTTCCATGGGTCATTCCATCCCGTCGATTTCCTCATTCTCCAATCGTCAGCCTGTCAATCAACCATCATCATCATCATCATCATCAATTGAAAGAAAGATGAAGACCAATGGCCACCTCAACCAATCCACCGCCGCCATCCTCACTCTCCTGCTCCTCGGAAACCCCGTGTACGAGACCCAAGTGCAAGCACAAGCACAACCACAATTCACAGGAGAAGGAACCGCCTACACGCTCAACCCGCCCTCTGCCGGCAACTGTAACTTTATGGAGTGGCCCAACGACGCTGTCCACAACTACGTCGCCATGAACGACCAACAATACCGCAATGACAATGCGTGCGGAAGATGCGCCGAGGTCTGGTGCAACGATGCGCGATGCACGTCCTCCGAGAAAGAACTGGTGTACGTGATGGATCGCTGTCCCGAGTGCAAACCCGGCGATCTGGATCTGTCACCCACCGTCTTCAAGAAGATCACGGGTCATGATCCGCATCGCCTCAACATCGCGTGGCGGTATGTGGATTGTCCGGTGCGCGACAACCTCAAGATTTGTCTCAAGAAAGGCAGCAATGCATACTGGACGGCCGTGCAGCCGGTGAACACGGTGGTGGGCGTCCAGAGCCTCACCATCAATGGTCGTCAACCGGATCGCCTCGACTTGACCTACTATTACAAGTTGGAGACGAGTGGCGGTATGGACTTGTCCAACGTCCAGGTGTCGTTAACGTCTGTGGCTGGCGAGACGTTGGAGACGAGTGTGTCTCTGGTGGAGGGTGCGTGCAGTTCGACGAATGTGCAGTTCCACGGCGGTGCTGGTGGCGGTGGTAACTTGCGCAGTCGTGTGTGAAGTTGATGGCGTTTTGTGTTGTGGATGTTGCACGGTATGCCTGTTCGTCGTGGACTGGTGCGGTGATCGTGAACGGTGTATGTGTCGAGCAATGGCTGTATGTCTGTAGGACTGTATGTCTATGTGTGTGAG
Organism: Paralagenidium karlingii; assembly: GCA_027475765.1. Classification (NCBI taxonomy): domain Eukaryota; phylum Oomycota; class Peronosporomycetes; genus Paralagenidium; species Paralagenidium karlingii. The sequence continues at coordinate 25,511 of JAMFLO010000441.1, forward strand.
TGAGTGAGTGTGAGTGTGACCGTGGATGAGGGCGACGGTGGGTGACGGCGACGGTGTAGTGGTAGTGGGGTAGTGTTTGGCGATGGTACGAGGTGGTCGCTGACTGTGTCGTTGCTTTCTGTTCGTTCAGTTTACTGTCATAATGGAGCATTTGGATGTTTGAGATCTGGTTGGGTGGGGTCGTAGGTTGAGTGTCGACGTTTGCTGTGGAGAGAGAGAGAGAGAGAGAGCGAGAGCGAGAGAGAGAGAGAGAGAGAGAGAGAGAGAGAGAGAGAGAGCGAGAGAGAGAGAGAGAGAGAGAGAGAGCGAGAGAAAGATCGGGCATGGAGCGATGTCATTGGTTCACGAAGAGAATGGGGTCCGCTTGATCGTTTGGATAGAGAGTTGACTTCTACGCTGTGGGTTGGTCGGCAGAGGAGAGAGAGAGAGGAGACGATGCGTGTGGTACCAGCTAGATGGTGGATGCGGAACGGATGCGACGCTGTCGCTCAACGTGAAGGTGGCACGGTGATCAGCGACGCTGTCGCTCAAGGTCGATGAGAGGTGCAGCATCCTAAGTGGGAGGCAGTAGGCATCAAATCGGAGAGGG
>JAMFLO010000442.1:5173-26098 GCA_027475765.1 Paralagenidium karlingii
CTCGCAGAGCTCGCTTCGCAGTCGTGGCTGTGTGGTGGGTCAGCAGCCGTTGATGCAAGTGCACGAAGCCGGTGACGAGACGGAGGTGGATGTGCAGGCGACCGAGGATGGTTTCTACGAGAATGGCGAAGGCGATGGCATGGTGAACGGTCATGTCATCGGCATCGACAGCGGGAATGGGAACGGGAATGGGAGTGGCGTGCAGGGTGCATCTATGTCGATGAACGGCACCGCGATGAATGGTGGCCGCATGACGTCGTCGAGCAAACTACACCGGTCAGCTTCGATGTCGAGTTCTCCGCACGGCATGGAGGGTGTGGTGGATGGCAGTCAAGCTCCAGCTCGTCGTTCCCAGTCGATCGCGGTTCGCAGTGTGCAGTCGAACTCGCAGAGCTCGCTTCGCAGTCGTGGCTGTGTGGTGGGTCAGCAGCCGTTGATGCAAGTGCACGAAGCCGGTGACGAGACGGAGGTGGATGTGCAGGCCACCGAGGATGGTTGGGTTGGGGTGGGAATGAGTGGGAGAGATGGCTCTAAGGTGAAGAGAGTTTCCTTTGCGGATGGCTTGAATGAAGTGGCTGGTCCAGCACGTACTTGGAACGGTGTTGTTCCAACTGAGGATCGAGTTGCATCTCAAAGAAGAGCCTGCAGATCTAGTCAGAGGATGAGCGCGACACAACAAGCGGTATCGTCCATGCAGAATCATTACGTTCCAGCGGTTCATCAACGTTTGTTTCATGGGAACAGGCGAATCATTCACGATAAACGTCAAGAGAAGCCTACAGTGTGGAGCGATGAGATGCTTGACGTTGACTTTGGTGACATCCGTTTTGCTGACCCAGGGCTGGTGGATCATTATGCAACTTGTAACATCGACAGGCACCATCCACCAGGGGAGATTCACAGTTCAAGAGCTGCGCCGCACAGAATTGCGCAGGTTGCGCCAATGAGTGGATCTCACACGCAATCCTACCAAATGACTGAGAAGCAGCAGCGACTCTCTCGTGTGGAAGCGAATAGTAACCGATGGCGCAATGGTGATACAGACGTGTGGAAGCATCATGACCACTGCTGCAGGTATGGTGAGGTTACGGAGCCATCGGATGTGCGCTACAATGCATACAATGTCGTTCCGGTTCTACCAGTTGGGTCTCAGCGGATACATGTGGCCAAGAAGTGTCATTCGGGTGTGTCACCCGTGTTATCGCCGAAGCAGTACTCAGATACGGTCAAAAGCTTACACGCTCCTGTCACTTTGAAGAAACGAGATTCTGAACCCCATAGATCCAAGGAATCGGAGCATTTCCATCCGGGTATGGGTGCTTCCGAGCTTGAAGAGAAAGCACACCAGGTGAAAGAGGTCTCCAACCAGTTTCGTCCGCAAGAAGTCATTTGGCCGCCCGGTGTTTGTGACAACCAGCGCCACTTGTCTGAATCGCATCCGCTGGTTCCGCCAGGACTCGAACACCTCGTGTCCAAGGACGAGATGGCCAAGTACTGGAAATGGCTGCACTGGTACGCGGCCTGGCAGATGTGGTATCTGCATCAAGCTCACCAGAAGAAGGTTATGTCCCCTCTAACTGGTTCCGCGACACCTCGTCCCCTCGAGGACCCAGCTCGCGACATCAACAACCAGACCGACGATGCGTCCAGTCTATCTTCCACCAAGAGCTCGGCTCCTGCGCCAGCAAGTGCGAACTGGTGGCTACCTCTGGGCAAACCGGCAGCTCGCAGCAAGAATGGTAATGGGTCTTGATGGTTGCACGTCCTGGGCAGGGCACCACGGCGTCCACACAATAGAATGGAACGATGTTGAGCCGGTGGCAAACGAGAGCACCAGGTGGTTGCATGACCCCACCGAGTGGCTCCCAAAAATAAAAAAGTGCGGTGGGCTCAAGTTTCACCTCTTCGGTTCGTGCTCACGAGCGTTTGGCATTGGCCTTGCGACCAGAAGCTGCTGCTCCTCCAGCAAATAAACACCCAACAACCCCCACACGCTGGTGGCCGGTTACAGCCTGGCCCCCAGTACTCCCGCATTTCTCCATTCTTTTGCGGGAGGGAAGGTTGTCGTCGGGTCTGTCTGCTTTGGCATGATCCTGGACCCGGCACACCCAGCACTGTGCAGTCGTTTCCGTTTCGAAACAGCCTCAAGACTGACTGACTGACTGCCACGGCGGCAGAAAATAGCACCAGCGAACGCAATAAGCCCCCCACCGCCACCGCCAACGACGACAACGACGCCAACGACGCCAACGACGCCAACAAGTGCTCCAAGCAAAGGTGGCGCACCGCCGCAGCAACACACTTGCGAGTGGGAGCGTGAGCGTGCGGTTGATTGCTTCACTTCACTTCACTGGAGCGATTGATTGATTGATTGATTGATTGATTGATTGATTGATTCGATTGATTGCACGATCCGATCGACGAGGTCCCCGCGTCTTTTTGCGGAGCTGCTTGAGACTCCTTTTTGCGGTGGCCGTCCAGTTGTGAAGCTGAACTCGTTTCAAAGCCAATCCACAAGACCCAGCCACAGAAACATACACACACACACAACGGCAAACGTTCCGAATGGTGCCGACAGCCGAAGCGAATGGCGCTGCAGCCGCTACCACAAGTGAAGTCCGACAGGACCAGCAGACAGAGCAACCAACGCCAAGACCCCACCGACCAACGTCTCCACGCATGGAGACCATCACCTTGAACGGTGAGATCCTTCCACCTGAGACCCATACACAACACAGCGCTATTGGCGACCAAAAAGATGCAGTCGGCGAGACCCAACCTGCAGAGACTGCCTCCCCGAGCTGCGATGATTTGCCGCCCCACAATCCACATGGCGCTGCTGAGCAAGCCAACCCAGCAGGTGATCGAAATCTACCGCCATTACCACGTCAGCGATCGAGAAGGCTCAGCCATTTAGTCAACAAAAGAGATGACATCGTCATTGGCGAGCCCACGCTGGAGGCTCGTGCTAAAGAACTCATCAACAGAGCCAACAAATCGTACAAGACACCTTCCACGAGTCGCCAACCAAGTGTGGCGTCCAGTATCAGTCGGGCAACTTCCAAACGCCGCTCGATCGCCGAGCAATTGCTGATAGAAAAGCCTACTCGTGGGGATACGACCAAAGAAATCACCGTGCAGCACACATCCCCCATGATACGAACCACTTCGTCCGCCAATGGCATGCAGATTGCATGGATCCCGTTAAGACTACGACTAGGCCATTACCTGAGTCATCCACGCGACAGCCGAGCAGGATCCATCATCCTCAACGCTGTGTTCACCGTGCTGGGCATCAACATGTGCGTGATGACCGTTCAGACCATGGATGGACCTCGCTTTGCTGGCTCTTCGCCGGCGTTTCAATATCTACCCGACGAAGACGCGTTCGTGGCGGCCGAATATTTCTTTACCATGCTCTACTTGGCCGAATTCTTCGTGCGGCTCTTGACGGCCAAAAGCCAACGACGCTTTTGGCAACGCTGGCAGACGTGGGTTGACTTACTCGCGCTGTCGCCGCTGTTTATCGTCAAATCCAGCCAGGCGGCCCATGCACACGACGAGAAATACAACAGAATCGCCGTCGAGGACCAGATCAACATGCTTCGCGTTGCTCGAATACTTCGCATCGTCTTGCTATTGGGTCAATTCGATGGGTGCCAAGTCATGTTAACAGCGGTGCATCAAGCAGTTGGACCATTGAAGATCACGGTGAGCCCGGAGTGACATGCTTGGTGACCCGGTCTGGTCTTGTCGTTGGTCTCACGAGAGACTCGGTGGGGTTGGGCATGTTGCAGCTTTTCTTTCTGATCACAGTTGTGATGGTGTTTGCGACGGCCATTTACTACGCCGAGCCATGCTACGACTTGAACACTTGCGCGTTCAAGGACATTTTCAACACAGCCTACTTCGTCATGGTCACGTACGTCTTGTGGTCTGCTGTTGCACCTGCTGTGCCAAAGAAGCATGTGGCATGTGTGAAACAGGTCCCCCGCCCCCCCCCCCTCCTCCAACTAACTAACCTTTTGTGTGGGTAGTGTTGCAACGGTCGGATATGGCAGCCAGGTTCCTTCCATGACCAATTTGTTCTCGCTCGGACTCACGTGTGCGGTCATGGTGTTTGGTTCCTGGTACATTTCCATGCCACTTGCCAGCGTCGGCATCAACTACGACGTGGCCTGGATCGATTACGAATCCAAATTCAAACGCACCCATACAGGCGTGGACCAAACGCTGCAACCCATGGAGAGTCGTCTGGTGTTCAAGAGCTGCTTTCGCATTTGCGACAATTACTACGACATGTCGGAGAGGATTCAAGAACTGAACGCAGCCATGAGCGCCTACTTTCTCGACGGAGAACGCAATGCCAGTGAGCTTGCGCGTGCCAAAACGCGAAGCGAAGCCACGGTGAAACTCTTGGAAAGCATCATGACGGTGCTCAAGTACCACAAAAAGCTCTGTGCCGAGATCCGAGTCTTTTTGCCCTATGAAGCACTCAAGAAAGACATTCCTGGACGAGGTCGTGCCGTGGCCTCTTTCTCCTCCCAGTCGGAGAACACCACCTCCGGGGTAGCCAGCAATTTCTTCACCAAGGCCAAGCAAGTGCTCACGTCCAAGGCGTCTCATAGCCTTGACATGAAGAAAATGGAAGCACGGACAGTGCGGATGGAGATCTGGCGTACACTCAACCACATGGGCACGTCCAAGCGCATGATGGGCATCAATCGAGTGCGGTTCTACATCGTACTTGGTAGCCTCACCATGTTTTACTTTCAGACCATGCCGGAACTGCAGCACACGGGCATCAGCAGCATGTTGTGTCAACGCACGGTACGAAGCTTTTGCGCACAGGCCGATCAGCCAGGTTGCCATGTGTACAACGCCAATGGCACGGTCACCGACAAGTGGCTGGATTTCACATGTTCGGCGAGTTCCGACAACCCAAATTGTTATGCCAGAGGGTACAATTACGGCTCTGCAACATTTAATCATACGTGTCTCGAAGCATTTGGCACGACCAAAGGCGCCGCCCAAGTGTGCAACAGTCGATTGTGTTCGTCTGGGTCGACGACCGAGATCACGACCACCCTGATCGACATGGAGCCATACTGGGTGTACTTTGAGTTTTTCTTTGGCTTTGCGTTCACCGTGGAACTGGTGCTTCGCATTTACGCGCATCCAGTCCGCAAGGAATTGTGGAAAGAGTTTCGCGCCTTGTTGGACGCCGTGGTGTTGTTTCCATTTTACGTCGAGGTCTTTTACATGATCGTGTACGCCGAACTACCCGTGTATTCGATTGTGCCGACCCCACCGTCGTTTTTCTCGCTCGTGCGGGTGTTCAAGAGCTTTCGGATCATCAAACTCGGGGAGCATATCCCGGGGTCCACGGTTCTGGTGCGAACTGCCCAACTCGTGTACAAACGCCTGTTGATTCCGGTGAGCACCTCGTTTGTCCGCGCGCATGAACTGATGGTCTCCCCCCACGAGGACACACTGACGATGACGCGCCCGATCCGATGCGATGGGATGCGTGGCATTGTGTAGCTGTTCTTTCTGTTCATTGGTTGTTTGATCTCGGGCGCTGTCATGTTTGAACTGGAACGAGGCACCGAGTGTTTTGTCGGCACCGAGTGTATCTACTGGTATAAAAACGTCATGACCAAGGCCATCGCCTTGGATTTTCCCGTTGGGAAACGCCTGGAAGTGCAAAACACCAAACTGACCAAGTTCACCGACATGCTACGATCCACCTGGTTCTCGCTTGTCACGTGAGTGTGGAGTTGTTGGTCGCTCGGTGGTTTGTCTGGCGGGTCGACGGTATCTGAACGTGCATGTTGTTGTTGTTCTTTGTTGACAGCTTCACGACGGTTGGGTATGGTGACATCGTGCCCCGCACCTCGTTGGGGAGGTTGTTCGACATTCTCGGGATGATCTTCAGCGCGTGTTACACTTCCATGCCGTTGACGCTCGTCGGCGGGCAATTCTTCATGTGCTACACTAGTTATCTGCACGACAAGCGACGACAGAGTGTACGTCTGAGCTTGTGCCGGTCCGCGCAAAATAAAGCTTGAGAGGCCTAACGTCTGATGCAATGCCATCACCCTCCAGGGCTCCGTCGTGGTGTCGGAAATTGAGGAAGGCAAATGGGACTCGATGCTTGGCTCGCACCAAGACATCAAACGCCCCAGTATTCGATTCATGGACATGCGGATCATCAATCAATTCATTCTGATCCGCAAAGTGTTTCATGAGATCATCGACGACTTGGGCAAACTCAGCAGTGCCGGGCTCAATCGAGGGCTGGTGCGCCTCAAAGAACCCGAAGCGTCCCAGTTGGTACAAGAAGAGAAGAAATTCGAGAAGAAAATCACCGAAAACCTCATTTTCTGCAATGTGAGTGTGCCTTCCCCCCCTCGCCCCCCCCCTATGACTGCTCGCCATTTGACAAACAACGACAACACACCGAGACTGACCAAATGGTTTTTCGGCACATTTGTAGAATGCCCTCATGAGTTTTTCGCCCATCGTGGAACGACTGCTGGGCATGGACCCCGTGGACGAAGATCCGTTGAACCCAGGGCCGTCCGTGGAAGAAGTACCACCAAAAAAACTCTTGCCTGGCAAGAGTCGACGCGTGACAATGGATCTATAAGGAGTGTTTGTATGCTTCTTTTTGATCCTGGTTAGTTGGTCTTTCACTTGGCCGGCCAGGTCTTGAGGTCATGTGAGGTCGCGTGAGGTCATCTCGAGCAAGGTCGCTCTTGTGGTTGTTGATAATGCAAAGAAGAAGAAACATCAAAAGCGACCCATTAGGTGTCAAATTGCTATCAGCCTCTAAAACAACCACCGCAAAGCACACACCGCATGGCGTCTCCTCCTCTCTATGGCGTCCAAAATCTGTCGTCAAAGATGGAGGAGAGATGCACAAGCTTTTAACCGGGCTTGTGATTGGGACGGGTGCACGCCGTCGTGACCTTTCGTGCGCCTGGTCGAAGCGACGCGGGTTCCATCTGTTGGACAACGCTATAAATATTCTGTTCAAGCAGCCTGATCAAAGCAAACAAACGGTGATAGCTGGGTTGCTTGCTTTGTCTCCGGTGCAGCAGCGTTCACCCAGCGCCAGCCACGCCACCATGCACTCACTCACTCACTCACTCACTCAGTGCATGCGGTTTGGTTTGGTGGTGGTTTCATCAAGCGGCCTAAAAAAGGATGAAAAGACCCGGGGCCTAACGCCTCGAGGGTCGAGTCCAAAAGCGTTCTCCTGTGTGTGTGTGGGAGCGTCTCTATCTCGGGCCAGGCCGGCCGTCAAGCAGAACGAGCAGCCCAGCAGCCCTGGGCGGCGTAGGTAAGCGTGGAAACCAACTCGTTCGGACCCGGCCCCACCAGCATCAAGTGGAGCAATCGGACGACCAAACCTTTTCGAAAAAGAACAACAGCCAAAAGAGACTCGTTCACCGCCGCCGCCGTGAGACAGACAGCGCACCAACCTTTTGCGCGCTCTGGACGGCCTTGGTGATTTCTTCATCAATTGCGCTTCCATTCCTTGTGGTCTTTGGATTGGTGATTTGCCGTTGGTGCCGTGGGCTTTTGTTCGCTGAATGGGGTGGTGATCCGGGTGACAAGCCACACAATGAGGAAGTTCTCATGGTTCTCTTTTCTTCGGCATCGCAACAAAGTGAGAGCTGAGGCCAATGGGTCCGTGGCCCCGCAGACGCGGTTGCTCTACGTCAACGACCCGATCAAAACCGAACAGCATGCTCGTCTCTGTGAGCAGACACAGGATGGTGACCACTATTACTCCAATGAGATGCGGACCTCCAAGTACAACCTGGCCAACTTTGTGCCGAAATCGCTCTGGGAACAGTTTCGCCGCGTCGCCAATGTGTATTTTCTGGTGATTTCCATTCTGCAGCTCTCGACCAACCTGTCGCCGACCAACAAATACTCGACCATTGGCCCACTCGCGCTCGTGCTCTTGGTGACGATGATCAAGGAAGCGCTGGAAGACAAAGTGCGCCATCGACAAGACGCCCAAGTGAATCACCAGCTGGCTCATGTAATCCTCAACGATGGCCACCACCCAGGGCTCGATCGCAACCAAAGCTTGTTGGGCACTCTGGCATCGCAGGATAAAACGCCGACCGTGGGGAACTCCATTGCCAATGGCACTCGCAACGCCAAAGTGGCCACCACATCGTCGGTTGGTGTCGCCCAGGCTGGTAACTTTGTGCCGACGTTCTGGAAAGACATTCGCGTCGGCGACGTGGTCAAAGTACTCGAGAACGAGCAAATCCCCGCGGATCTCGTGCTGTTGTTTGCCAGCCACCCGAGTGAAGTCATGTGCGAGACTTCTAGTCTGGACGGCGAATCCAATCTGAAAGAAAGGCGATGCATGCCTTGGAATGCGCTCAGTGAGACCCTTGTCCCGGCGACAACGATGGACTTTGGCTCACGGGTTCACGGTGAAATCGTCTGTGAATTGCCCAACAAGCGGTTGTATCAGTTTGAAGGAATTTTCAAGGTGACGTCGGCCTCCAACTCTTCAGACAGGGCTGATATCCCCATCAGCATCGAGAATGTTGCGCTGCGTGGCATGAAGCTGTCCAACACCAAATGGCTCATCGGGGTGGTCGTCGGCGCAGGCAACGATACCAAACTGGTGCGCAACATGAAGGCCGTTCCGTCCAAGTTTAGTCGACTGGATCGCATGGTCAACAAGTGCATCATCGTCGTGTTTGGCTTGTTGTTCACCGCGTGCTTCTTCAGCTCGATCCAGTCGATGATGCTGGCTTCCGACAAAGAGCACGTACACGTGTACGGCAACAACCTCGAGTTTTTTGAACGCATGAATGCCGCGTCGTTTGTCAAGTCATGGATCACATACCTCATCTTGTACAACAACATGGTGCCCATCTCGTTGTACATTGGTCTGGAAATCGTCAAATGGAACCAGGCGAGGCGAATTGAAAGCGATCCGCAAATGGTAAGCGTGGCGACACGGTTTTTATGTTTGGGTGTTGGGGAAGGGGGTGGAGGCGGGGGGCAAGCAACCTCCAAAGGTGCCGCATGCAAGGAATTGCGTGCAAGAGCGCTCACACGATCAAAATGTTTTTGTTTGTATTTGTGTGTCCGCTATAGAAAACGGTGCACGGTGTCACGGCGCGAACGTCCAATGTGAATGAAGATTTGGGGCAAATCAAATACATTTTCAGCGACAAGACAGGTACCTTGACCAAGAACCAGATGCTGTTCAAAGTCTGCTCGGTCGGTGGCGTCATCTATGATGGATCCAGCATGAACCTGGTAACTTCACACACCATTTGGATCTCAATCGATCATGGAGGTGTTTTGAATTGACGTCGTTGTCGTTGTGGTTGTCGCTTGCTGCTTGGTGTCTTATGTCTGTAGCGTCGAGGGGCCACGGTCGAGAATGAAGGATCCGGTCAAAGCGCCGAAGTCTCGGCCGTGCGACGCATGACCAAACACTCGTTGTTGTCGGAAAAAGACGTTCGTCCCTACAGCCAACTTCTCAACCTGATTACGAGCTCGAGCGAGACGAAAGAAGGTCGTCATTCGTTTGAACTGTCGTGTTTTTTCTTTCGATGTCTGCTGTTGTGCCATACGGCATCGGTAGCTGTGCAAGAAGACGATGTGGTGCGTGAAAGCGGCTTTAGCACCACCACCAGCAAGAAGAGCACGACACGAAGCAAAGAGCGCATCAATCGATCGTATTGCGGGTCTTCGCCGGATGAAGTGGCACTACTGAATGCGGCGCTGGAGTTTGGCTGTTCGTTTGAAGGACGCGACGGCGACGTGTTACACATTCGGATCTTTGGCAACGACGAAAGTTACCGGATCCTGGCGTTGAACGAGTTTGAAAGCACTCGCAAGTGCATGTCCATCGTGGTGCGCAAGATTGTGAGTTTGTCCATGCACGACCAGCGAAGTGCCGACAGCTTCAGTCTCGCCAGAGCCGCGCAAGAAGTACGTTCGTCCACGTTTCAATACTCGGCCGACAGTGACGTGTTGGTGTTTTGCAAGGGCGCCGACACGGTCATGTTTGCCAATGCAGTCAACACCCAAGATATCAGTAAACTGGGTCTTCATGTGCATTATTTCGCGTCCATGGCGTTGCGAACGTTGTTGCTCGGGTACAAAAAGATGAGTGACAAAGACTTTTTGGCCTGGAAAACCGAGTACGACTTTGCCAAAAAGTCACTCGTGGATCGCGACAAATTGTGTCTCGAAGTTGCCAAGAAAATCGAGACGTCCATTTACTTGCTCGGTGCCACCGGGGTCGAAGATTTGCTACAGGATGGGGTCAAAGAGTGCATTGAAAAACTCTCCTGCGCTGGGATTCATGTATGGATGCTGACCGGTGATAAGGACGAGACCGCGATCTCGGTCGCACACATGTGTGGACTCATCAACGAACGAAGCAAACTCGTGATCATCAAGGGCAAAACCACCCAGGATTGCATGGATGAAATCGCAACGGCACGGCGCAAGCTTAAACGGGAAGGCGTCTGGGTGCCCGGGGTGGCAGCCAAGAATTATGCATTGGTGATCAACGGCGAAGCCATGGAATTGCTACTCTGCGACGCCAACAATGACCGAATGAGTAAGACCGGCACCATGATTGTTCAAGCACAACACACCAACGACTCCATTCGTTTCAAGTCCAATGAGGGCCTTGGCGAGGAAGACCCGGCTCGGCTGGAGAGCAATGTGTTTCTACACAATGCGTCGCCCGCGTCCTCGTCGTCACATCACCGCGGGAGTCTAACCAATCGCGCCAATGCCAACAGTGCGCGTTCGTCGCTGGTGGATGCCAGTGCCACTCAAACGCCACGCGAGTGCTTCATCGAATTAGCAACCCAATGCAGCTCGGTGGTGGCCTGCCGCTTGAGTCCCATGCAAAAGGCCCAAGTGGTGAACTTGATCAAAACCACGCCAGAGAACCCACTGACACTGGCTGTCGGCGATGGCGGCAACGATGTCAGCATGATCCAGGAATCCCATGTAGGCATTGGCATCTACGGCCACGAAGGAATGCAAGCCGTGCGGGCCGCCGATTTTGCGATCGACACGTTCAGCCATCTTTCGCGGCTGATCCTGGTGCACGGTCGATGGAACCACTTGCGGGTCGCCAACGTCGTGTTGTTTTCGTTTTACAAAAACATTGCGTTGATGCTGACGCTGGTGGCGTTCTCATTTGTGAACGAATACTCGGGCCAGACCTTGTTCGACTCGTACCTGATGGTCGGATGGAACGTGTTTTACACCTTGTTGCCGATCTTTGTGCTTGGCATCATGGACGAAGACATCCGTGACGAAGCCGTGATGCAATACCCGTATATCTACCGCCATTCGCTTCGCACGTACGCGTTGTCGGTGAAAAAGTTGTCGTTGTGGGTGCTCAACGCGATTTTCCATGCCAACATTGTGTTTTATTTCGGCAAATCCACGGTGCATGTCATCACCAGTGCCGAAGGTAGAGCCAACGGGCTCTTTGTCGATGGGACGGCCATATATGGCATCTTGCTGGTGGTGGTCACCATGCAGGCTGCTTTGACCATGCAACGCATTCATCGATGGACTTGGACCCACTACGCTGCGCTTGTGACGGGCTTTTTGCTGTACATCGTGTTTGTGTTGTTGTATTCTCGTGCAAGCGCCTTGCTTCCTCAACTGGAGGTGGTGTATGATTTCTCCGGCATCGCCGGCATGCTGTTGCCCCAAGGAATGTTTTGGGTGCTCATGCTGTTGGTCACCATTGCGTGTATTGCGCCCAATGTTGCCGTGATGTACGTGCAAGGCATGTATTTACCGTCCAGTGTGGATATCATTCGTGAAATCGATAGCGGCGTTGGTGAATTAATGCATTTGATCAACACCAGCAACACCATTGTGATGCGCAACGACAAACAATCGGGCAACGTGGACGACTCGGCCATGACGTCACGCTTTAACCCTGAAAAAGATCTTTCCTCGGCCATCATCGCAGGCGAATGGAGCCAGAAATTCCGCGACTTTGATGCACCAAGCGAACATGAAGAGTTTTCCAAGCAACTGGCGGCGCTTCAGCGCGAAATCGCGACCGAGATTGGGCTCTCGGAGCCGTTTTCGCGTGAAGAAAACACGCAGACTTCCCATTCCGTGCGCGTGCAACCGCCGATTCACCCTTTGACCCAGGAATTCATGGGCGAAGAGCACCAACAACTAGAAGAAGAGTACGCGATGACGTTTGCGCATCGCGAACGCTCTCGCATTCTGTTTTCCCTCAAGTTGTTGGCGATCGTGGTGCCGTTGTACGCCGTGTACGAGTACACGATGGAAGGTGAACAAGGCAATTTGCCGATTCGAGTGGGGTATTTGGTGTGCGATCTGATCTTTTTGCGCTTTGTGCGCACGCGAACGTTTATTGACCACTATCAGACGGCGTTGGTGATGCCACTTGGGTTGTTGGGCATCACGTTGACCATTGTGATCTTGGACTCGGGCAAATTCGCTGCCACGTTGTATCCGATTGTGATCTTTGTGGTCGTACGCGTCAAGTTTCTCTACGCCCTGAGCCTCGCGATCTTCAACTTTTCCTTCTACGTCGTGGCGCCGATTCTGGGTTTGAAGCGATCATCCAGTGAATCCACCAACAGTACCATGCTGGACACGACACCGATGTTATCATCTAACAGCACTGGGTACGAAAACGACGAAACCCGAGACTTGATTCTGTTCAGTTTTCATTTGTGTTTTATCATTTGCTTTGGTGCCTACGCGTGCTATTCGATCCAGATGACGCTTCGTCGGGATTTTCTGCAATCACGGTCGCTTCTGTTGGAACAAAAGCGATCCACACAAATTCTCAAAAACATGCTGCCCGAGCACGTGGTCAAGCGACTTCAGAATGGCGAGGCCTCGATCGCCGAAGATGAAAAAGACGTGACCATTCTGTTCTGTGACATTGCCGACTTTGGATCGTTCATGAAACGATTCACACCTGTCGAAGTCGTCTCGCTTCTCGACTGCATTTACTCATTGTTTGATCAGATCTGCGTCAAGCATGGCGTGCGCAAAATGGAAACTGTGGGCAAGACCTACATGGCGTGTGCGGGGCTGCAAGGCAAAGACCGTGGCAAAGAAGCCGCTCTACGTGCCGCCTCCATGGCCCTCGAGATGCTTACCTCCATGGAGAAGTGTCGTGCGTCGAATGGCAATGTCATCAAGCTGCGCATTGGCATCCATTCGGGAAGAGTCATCTCGGGCCTGGTCGGCATGAAGAAACAGCAATTCTCCCTGTTTGGCGACACGGTCAACACGGCATCGCGTATGCAGAGCACGGGCGTGACGGGCAAGTGCCAGGTCTCCCAGATGACCTACAAGAAGCTGGCGGGGCATTTTGCCTTTGAAGAACGTCAAGTGCAGGCCAAGGGCAAAGGCTTATTGACGACGTACATTTTGGGCCCGCCGACCAGCGACGTTGCCAAAGACTTTGTCATGGGCCAGTACGACCACACGCTCAAGCGTGAGTCCTTGTACAATGACAAAAACACCGGTGTGTTGGGCGTGTTTGATCCCGATCGTATCATCCAAAAGGCCAAGATTCGATGGCATCGTTTCGATCCGTTGCGGTTTCTATTGGGTTCCATTGGTGACGAACGATACACCGAGATGACCACCCAGGTACAAACCGAGATGAATACCAAATGGCTTCAGTTCTACGAAGAAGACATGGAATACAAATACTTGGAGAGCACCATGGATGAACGCATCGAAGGCGCGCGCGCCACGTTTCTCTGTCTGGCCTTTTATGCTCTGTTTGATTGCGTGCGGGACATGACGGTCGAAGTGCTCGACATTGACAGCTTCAGTGGCATCACCGTGCGCGACTACGGCATCATCCTTGGGCCCCGACTCGTGTTTGTGGTCATTGCGTACCTGATCGGTCGTCAAGCCAATGAAAACTTCTTCACTTATTCCGAGACCAAGCTTCGCAATGTGCTTATCAGCTTCTATTCCCTTGCGTTTGTTGTGCTCATCAGTACACAGGTCGCGCTCTGGATTCGCGACCGCGAGTCGGTACGCGCCACCATGCGATACACGGACCTGTGCCTCAGTCTGGTGCTGCTGATGTTTGTGGTCTCCAACGGAGGATCCATTTTGTTTCGCATGACGGTGCTTTTCAATGTGATCTCCATGGTGGTGGCCTTCATTGTGGTGTTGATTGGGATCAACGCGTTTTCCCAGGGCTTTGAAACGGGGTTCAAGAAGAGTTACCCGATTGTGCTCAGCTGTTTGTCGAGTATCTGCAATTTGCTGGCTGCCTACACCGTCGAGTTCTTTGCACGACGTAAAATCTGGCTGCAGACACGAACTCAACTGGAAACGTTGAACGCCGATCGCTTGTTGTATCAAATGCTACCTGCCGCTGTGGTCATGCGACTCAAAGAAGGCGAACTGGTCTGTGACCAACATCAGCAAGTCGGCATCTTGTTTTCCGATATCAAGGGCTTCACGTCGATTGCGTCGCAGGCCAAAACAGCCCAAGTGGTCAACATTTTGGCCTCGTTGTTTTGCGCGTTTGACAAACTCACCGAAAAGCACGGCGTGTTCAAGATGCAGACCATCGGCGATGCCTATGTCATCGTGTCAGGTCTTCCCTATGTCGACATGAGCCTTCAACCGGCGGCAATTGCACCGGCGTTGGCATCTGGTTCGTCCCAGCGACAACTTCTCTCGGCCAGTTCGGCCAAGAGCACAATCAGTGAGCGAGAGAAACGCTCGCAACACCAGCGCTTTCAGTTGTCGAGACGCAGCACACTCAAGCACAAGTTCCAGATGCACGTGCGAAGCCACATCCGCGATCTGCTGGCCATGGCGCGCGATATGCACCAGGAAGTGCGCAAAGTGTCGGATCCAAACACTGGCGAGCGCTTACAGATGCGAATCGGCATCCACATTGGCAACATCATTGGTGGTGTGATCGGCACCACCACGCTACGCTACGACATGTGGGGTCCGGATGCGCTGACTGCCAATGAATTGGAGAGCAATGGCGTTCCCGAGCATATACTGGTAAGTCCGGCCGTCATGGAAGTCGTTCGTGGCATGCCGGACATCCAGTGCACGTTCCACAAGCGAATCAACTTTACCAACATGAGCATGATGGACACGTACCTGGTGGAGTTTGTGGAACCACCATCAGGTGTCACCTACAAGTCTCCTCGTCCAAGCAGTGGCTCCTCGGACGTGTCACCTCGACCCATGTCTGGCGAGCCCTCCAACCCCACCACCAACATCATCAATAGCAATGGAAACGCCAATTCCAATGCCGTCTCGGAGCTGACGCCGCGCAATCGCGACGAAGCGAATTCAAGCTCTGGGATGTCTTCGCCCAATGCAGCATCACCTGCGTCCAGTGCCGCAACCATATCGACTTCTCCTGGTTCAGTATCACCGACGGTTGGGTCTCCTGTGCAAGCAGGGACAGGATTGCCGACGGCACCAGTTGGCACAACGCCACCGATCGCGACCCCACCAGCAGTACTACCACCCGGAATGGAAACAACGGATCTCGCATGACTAGCACCGGTGCAAAAACCCCTTCCAAGGCTGCAGATTCGAGAACGACGAGAGTATGGGAATTAGGAGAAGAATCGAAGACGTTGGTCGTCGGGACGGTCCTTGGAGTGTCTCTTGAACCACGAAGCACCACCATGCCACCGTCACCAACTAGCGAGATACGTCTTGATGCCATTCCTCTCTGGACTGCCCTTTTTGCCTCTCCAATCGGAAAGCAACTCATCCATCGTAGAAGCCGTCAAAAAAGGATCCAAAAGCGCTAGTCAGAGGTTTCTTGGTGGAATCCCGTCTCCAGGGCTGGTGCTCGTCAAAGTCACTGCTGGTGGAGCCCATAATCGTAAATATTTGCTTGTAACACTCGGTGGTTTGGGTCTTGTTTTGTAATTATTTATGCATCCAAGCCCGCATGGAGTTGTCCACGCATGGGCATGTTGAAGAGGTCGTCGGCGACC
Source organism: Paralagenidium karlingii (assembly GCA_027475765.1). Classification (NCBI taxonomy): domain Eukaryota; phylum Oomycota; class Peronosporomycetes; genus Paralagenidium; species Paralagenidium karlingii. Next base: position 21,211 of record JAMFLO010000442.1, read on the forward strand.
AGCTCGCAATAGCAGCAGCAGCAGCAGCTGTAGCAGACGACAACGATGACAACGTGGCAGAAGAAAAAGAAGAAGAAGAAGAAGAAGAGCAGGATCTGATCGATCCATTTGCCGACTTCAACCAACGTGTACGTCGGTCGCTTGCTCTCTCTCTCTCTCGCTCGCTCGCTCGCTCGCACGCTCGTTCTCTCTTGTGAAAGCGGGACGAACCGACCTCCCATGGATCGTGATGTAAATGGCCAAATAGGCAGAAAAGCGCGTCCAAGAGCTGATTGTTCACACGGAACAACAAGTGCGTTTGACTGTTGTTGACGTCGTGGGGGGGGGATCGCGTCATGTCATGGCGTTGATGCTTTCTGTTGTGCCTCATTAGCTCTTCCATCCCCATGACGACGAAGATGACGATCAATTCCGCCATATCGAAACTGAAGCGCCGACCGTCACTCAAAAAGGCCCATCACCGCTGCAAAACACTCCAGAACAAGCATCCAATGAAGCTCCGGACGAGGAGTTCGATGCGCTCGAGGCAGTGGACCCGTGGAGATATGCTTCACGAAGAGAACTCCCCATGAACGACCACGAACGAGCACTTCGACCGCCCAATTTCGCACATTGGCGTCAGATTTTCCCGTTTTTTCGAGTCGAAGGCCATGCCATCAATCTGCCACCGCCAAATGCTTTTGGAGAACATGTGCACTTGGCCTGCGCCGTGCCATTGCCACCGACAGCACAGGCCGCTGCATCGCGCCAGCCACCAGTCCAGGACGAACAGGACTCTTCAGCATGCCTTTATCTCGAAGGAAAGCCTGTGCAGATCCATTATGTGGACGAAGATGAAGACTGTCCAGAAGAAACGATTGCGAGGTATGCAGCATGCTGGTGAGTTGCTGGTGTCGTCTGATACTGATGATCTGGTATTAGCGATGGTGTGATCGAGGAGACCATCCTGGTCGATCGCTTCAATCCACCACCAGTTGATGCACAACGACGGGAAGAAGACGCGCAATGGGTGAGCAGGCTGTTGTTGCTATATGGGTTGATGACGGGGCGATGTGTGGCTAAGAGGTGCGTGGTGGTGCCGACGGGTTTCCTAGGAAGAAATGGATGTCTACCTCAACCAGAAGCTCCCGCTTTCCCCACGCAGTAGTTGGATGGAAGAACAACTTGACGCGCTCACCATCCACTATTTCACAACGGTGTTTTGTAAACAAGTAAGACAGCTAGACGCTTGACTCTTCCAACATGCGATGGTCCATGCCATAGAAGACTGACTGGGTGCATTCGGGATCAGTTTGAAGCAGTGCTCAAAGAGCTGCTGGAATTTCATCTGCAATTCTCCAAACTGCGTCAAGACCAGGCAAACAAACGTCTCGAGATTGAAAAGCGTAAATCCAAGGCCAAAGAAGCGCATCTGCGACGACTACTCAAAGAAGAATCTGCGCGAGCTCCCGGCACGGGTGAAGGACGACGCAGTTGTGCTGACTCGGGATCGGTGTTGCCGACGATCGGCGCCGAAGATCAAGCCACCTATGACTTGGACGACGAAGAAGACAAGGCATTTCTGGAGGAAGAAAACAATATCGTCACGCTGGCGTACTCCCACATGCGGGAATGGTACCAACCAAAGAAAAAATGCTTTGCACATCGTGGCCGGCAATTGTAAGTCGCTGCTTTTGGCAATTGCAGGGAGATGATGACGCGGCCGCTCGCTTATGGTTTTATGCGCTTCTCGTTTCGCCACCCAGGACGTATCTCAAACCCGTTCTTGGAAACAAAGTAAGCCATGACGATGGAAAAACGCCGTCGTCGTCATCATCGACTGACTGATTGAAACCTCCACCCACAGGAAGATCGAATGCACGATCCAGATATATGTGATGATCCGTTTGACCCCACCCGTGCTTCATGGAGGAATCCGCATCGTGTCCTCAAAGACCAGAGAGGATTGCGAGTGCGTTTACCTGGTAAGCATGAGCGAAAGCGATCGCCTTGCAAGAAGCTTGTCGGTGCACGAGGGGAATCGCCATCGCCCAAGTCCCGAGAAGAAACCAGCCATGCTCGTTCGCTTCCTCCTCTCGTCGTTGAACCTCCCTGTCCACCTGGAGGTCAAGGTCCAGGTCATCAAAGATCAAATGCTGTTCAGCCATTGCAAGTGATTCCCCCGAGTCGGTCGAGAACCAAGAGCTCGCCGTACAACTCGATCCCCGTGGCACTTCGACTGTCCATCAAGACCTTACGAACTGTCAAACACAGAAACCAACCCATCAAGTGATAAGAAAAACAAAGGAGCTCCTTCCAATTGGCCACTGTTCGATTGCTCAAGGTGCTAGGAAGAGCCTGAGGACATGCATTCGTTTGAGAATGGCCAAAAGCACCCAAGATCATCCCATGACACACTCAATCTCTTCGACGGTGCGTGGAACTTTGGTCAGGTTTTCAGCGCCTGTCGCCGTCACAACAATGTTGGATTCCACACGCGCACCGCCGCTTGCTCGAAAACGCTCCAACACTTGTTGGTTCACAAATCTGGTAGTTTGTGGGTTGGCCAAAAGCTCATTGATCAGAACATCAATGAAGTACCAACCCGGTTCCACCGCGAGCACCATGTTGGGTTCGAGCTTGCGAACAAGTCGCAATCGCTTGAGGGTTCGAGTGGTGGAGCGTTTGGGTCCGCCAACCGGGTACCCACCGACGTCGTGGACATCCAGACCCATCAAATGCCCCAGTCCGCATGGGAAAAAGTAGGACGAGATCTCTTGGTTCATCAACTCGTCCACCGTACCATTCTGGAAGAACCCCTTCTCCAAAAAGTATGTGGTCAGTTCCCGATGCGCCAGCAAGTGCATATCAATGTAGCTCACGCCAGGCTTGATGGCCTCAATCACGGCATCGTGCGCCTTGAGGACCCCTTCATAGATGGTTTTCTGGTCTGCCGTGAATTTACCATTGACGGGAAAAGTGCAGGTGATGTCTGACGCGTAGCAGTGCAGCTCAGCGCCCATGTCGTTGAGGATCATTTCGCCATCCTGCAACTTTTTGTCATTCGGGGCACCCGCGTGGCCGTAGTGCAGGGTCGATGCATTTGGACCACTTCCGCAAATGCACGTGTACGCCATGAGTCTCGCGCCGCATCGGGTCGAACAATGATACTGGAAAGTGCTTTCGGCCTGGAACTCCATGTGGCCTACTCTGAGAGTTTGCATGACTTCCACATGGGCCGCACTGGATTGTGCATTGATGAAACGCATCAACTCGAGTTCTTTCTGGGTTTTGATGACACGGCACTCGACCAACTCGTTGTGCAGCGTGTCAAAGTCCACGTCAAAGTGGTCTTTCATGCCGGCAAAGTCCGAAGTCGTCACGGTCGGGAGTCCCGAGTCTGTGTTGACTCCGTGGAGCACAAACAGCTTGCGAATGGCAAACTGGTGGGCCAGGACGTCAGCCATTTCGTCCATGTAAGCCACCGAGTCCACCAAGTACCGGGCCTGGATCTGCTCACGAGTGGGTCGCTTGCCGCACCAGATTTCCCACTCGTCATCCAGTCGTGGCACAAAGAGTACACTCTGGTTGGTGCGCAAATCAATCATTCCAGCACAACCAGGTTCTCGAACGCCAAACAAATACTGAAAGAAACTCTCTTGGCGGAACAGCACCGCCATGTCATCGTCGTAGCGGGAAGCTTCTTGGCCGCCGTGCAAGAGGATCGCCGAAGCTTCCAGCTGCTGGTTGTCCATCTTGAGCCGCATGCGATGCACAATCTTCTCCCGATGCTCTCGGTGCATGGCAAAGTCGATCGCAAAAAGCTGGCACTCGCTTGGCGCCATGGCATGGCGTTGGGGGTTCGAGCAGCACGACCAAGCAATGACGGGTTGGATTTGCTTCATGGGTGGAGAGTTGTTTGACGCCACGTCGACGAGAAAGAAATGGAAAGAAGAGACGAATCGATTCTCAAAGAGTAGAGTCAATAAAAGTGCCACGTTTCACTGCTCTCTCCCTTATGTTGACCCTCGCCGCGCCAGTAAAGATGGATGCTGGATGACTGGCTTTTGGGGCGGAGACCTTGGAGCTTCAACTGGTGCCACGGATACTTTCAATACAAGACCGTTCTTGTGTTTGAGTCACCATCAGTCACGTCCAAAGTGCTTCAGTGGCCCTTCAACTCCTCCATCATGTCGTGTCCAGATGGTTTACCGTCTTTGTCAAGGACTTTGGTGTTGTTCATGACGCGACCCCTGGCTCCGATGTGTCTGAACCTGCCATTCGCTTCGAGAAGATCTCATGTAATGTCGGCAACCATACTGTACCAGACAACAGCTTGGGTGGCAGATCAGGAGCGACCCGTGATAAATGCCAGGGAAGCGGAGCAGAGAAGGAACTGGATAGATCACCCAGCTCGCTTAAAGCACAACCAAGCAGCGCCGAGAGCCTGAGCGAGGTCGGGAGTCATAGAGTGGGAGAGAAGAGGAGGGCGAGGCTCCATTGTTTTGCGCGGATTCTGTTGTTGTTGAAAGGCAGTTGGAGTCGCTGACTGGCACTGCCTCTCACCATGGTACTATGCACTGATCGCACAAGGTGACAATCGTTGGCGTAAACCAAGATACAATGGCGCCATATGATTGGCTGAAGCAACAACCAGATCGCCCCTGCTGATTGGCTGGCATGCAGGTATCAGTAAACCGTGCAATCTGATTGGCTGGGTGATAGCCCAATCACATCGCTCACCTTGCTTTTGGACCATAAGTCAAGAGCTCACAAGACAAACCGTAACGTTAGTGCAAATGGCCAACTCTTCCTCGCACGACGACGGCGCCAAGGCAACATCCAGGTCCTATTACGACATTCTGGGCGTGGACCACTCGGCCACGGAAGATGAGATCAAGGACGCGTA
>JAMFLO010000443.1:0-26010 GCA_027475765.1 Paralagenidium karlingii
TAAAGCTTTCTGCAACTCTTCGTAATGTTGCTTGTAACCTTCAACAGAAATCTCTGAAGCACTATATCACATCCCTCCCTTGCTAAGTCCGAAACGAAGCATCTCAAATAGTGCGCCATATACCGGTAAAAAAACTGGTTGGAACACCGTCTTGGTCCTTTGTAACAATTAACCGATAGACTGATAAATGATACATTCGTTCTCCAAGGAATATCATATTTGAGCCGTTGCGACACTTCATTCATTTGGCAACTCACTCTTCCCCAGACTATTCATTTTCGACATGAGCAGCGATAGTGACCAGTCTTCGCACGGCGGCGTTCCAGGATCCGTGAAAAAACTACTTCCATCTCCTTCATCGTCGTCCGATTCCGACAAAAAGGCACGTGATCGTCATCGAAGACTCGAGAAGGCAGCTCGCCAATATCGTCACAGGCAGCGCCAAGAACATGAGAAAGCAGCAACAGACAGACGCTTGGGCAAGACTCGCGCCGACGCTCTCAGAAAATACCGGGCTCGCAGAGCAAAAGAGCGCAAGGTTTACAAGCGCCACAAACGATTTGAGGACGCAGTACGCCGAGTTGCCTATGAAAATGAAGAGGAACTCCAACGGCGTGTGCGTTTGAAATATCCACTCGCGAAGAACTGGGAGGCCAACGTACAACTCATCACTGGAATTGTTCGTCTTCATCGTATGGCAGCGCAACAAAGCAGCTCGACCAAACCAACAACTCACTCGTTTTTTGTTGATCCCATGGAAGACATGCCGCTGATTCGACCAATTGCCCGACGCGTGCCAAAAGATACCAACACCACGATCGTAGCGTCAAAAGGCAGCTCGCCCAAGGCAGCGCCACCACCAACAAACGATCGATCGGTAGGTCAAGACGACAGCAACGACTCATCAGTCGCAAAAGCCATCACGCCACTTGCTCCTCCTCCAATCGTCTCATTCCAAGACAGCTTGGCTCGAGTTCGTGCCCAGACGAATCCAACCACGCTGGCAGCGCCAAAAGGCAGCTCGCCGTCTTCCCCAGCGCATTCGCCAACTGACTTGATGCCAACAATTCCGCCTCCCGAATGTCTGCCATCACCAACTGCCGCCAATTCAACCCGGCGTCCGCATTGGGTCCAACTGCTTTTGATGCTGAGCTGCAACAGGCAACTGATGCCATCACTTATGCTTTGCAAGGACGCCCATGGGAATTTGGTGACGTACGACGTTGTCTTCAGCCGTTCAAAGGAGATGTCATGTCGGCAGACGAGCGATTAGTTCCCGTGTTGGCCTTGGGTCGTGCAGACAAGTTGATAGCCGAACAGTGTTTTCAAGAGTGGCGGAGAATGAAAAACCATGGACCCGTGGAAGCAATGACTCCTGCAACCCACCGCAACCTCCGCTTCAGTTACGTGCGCAACCTGATGGATGGCACCTGCGTATATCCCACATGGGACTACAAGACCAAACGTGACGTGGTGGCCGAGTATAAGCGCTTGTACATGGCTTCACAGAAGCGACCAGTCAAACCACATCGAGGCCGAGGCCAAAAGTACCGCTTCTCCCCAGCTCATGGCAGCCCACATCAAGTGCCTCCAATTGACACCACCCCGGCAGCTCGTCCCATTGACAGCGCCGTTCATTGCATTGCACCGTTCGCCAACTCACAAGATCCAGCAGCTGTTTTGCACAGCGCCATGAGTTGTTTATGCAACAAATGTATGCGCAAGGCGATGGTTTGTATGAACACGCAACTGAGTGATGTCGATCGGTGGGTCAGAGAGCACCATGCAGAGTTGTTTTACCAGGGATCCAATGGGCGTCGACAGTCCAATCTGGCCAATTTTAGTGGAGGTTTGTGTCATGCTGACGGATGTCCACGGGCGTGGTGTTCTCTGGTTTCCCGATGGGGTTGGTAGAATGACGCCATCCATCATAATATGACGAGCGCAGAGCTGACGGCGACAAGGGACATCTTGGTGATAACGAGTTAACGGCCTTGAGTTACTCTTATGAGTTCGTTGGTGCACAATCACCTCGGAGATAGATGGTCATTTTCATTCGTTTAGACAATGGCAATATTACCCACTTACTGGGTTTTGTGTTGAGCTTTGTTGACACCCGACATAATGTGATTGATCATGGAAAACATCGCTGGGTTTCCGCTGATGATGTATTCTCTCCTCGTTGCGCTGATGCACGGTCCAAAGATCATGAGAATGCCCAGTGTATCATCTTTTTGGGTAGCTAGGTAATGCTATCTAAGATCTATCGGATACTGTTCCACAGTAAACATAATTTATAATGTGCTCGGATTCTAAGGAAGTCACTGTCGTCTAGTGGTTAGGACGCAAGCTTAACACGCTTGAGATCGAGGGTTCGATCCCCTCCAGTGATATTTATTTTCTCTCCCTGCATTGGATCTACTTGTCATAAGACACTTTTCCCAAAAAGTAAGAGAGAGCGAGAGGTGTTGGGCTGTGAACAAGCAGAAGCAGCCAATTGACAGGAAAGGCGAGTGGGTGCGTTGGTTTTGTCGATTGCCTCATCCATTTGCCCCCGCTGCGTTGTGCGCTTTTCTTTCCTGTTTGGCTCATGGTGCAGTCTCCTGCGGCGGCTGTTTCTGCGTCTGCATCGTCTGCTTCTTCTTCTTCTTTGGTGTCATCTCCTCTGCGCAAAAAGCCCCGCATCGATCCTCTGAAAGCTTCTGCTTCCGTCTCCAACGCTAAGAACGACCATATGACTACAACCGCATCGGCCTCGCTGTCCACGTTCCACTGGACTCGTCCAGGAGCCATGCAAGGCGGCGGAGCTTCGACCAAAGCCCACTGGGATCTGTACCAGTTGCTGCGCAAACCGACGAGTTTTCCCAACGAGTCTGGTGCATTGGCACTTGGAGAATTTGACGCTGACAACGCCGACGAAACACTGCAGTTTCTGCAACAAGAATGCAAGTTGCTGATCATTGGCGCTGGCGGACTGGGCTGTGAATTGCTCAAGAATTGTGTGCTCTCGGGGTTCAAACACATTGAGATCATCGACATGGACACCATCGATGTGTCCAATCTGAATCGCCAGTTTTTGTTTCGCCAACGAGACGTCGGCAAGTCCAAGGCCCAGTGTGCTGCTGAATTTGTCAAGCAACGAATGAAAGGACTGGGTGCCGCCGTCGCCAAAGCTGGCCAAGAAGAAGAGGAAATTGAAATAGTGGCGCATTTCAAGAAGGTTCAAGACATGGATATGGATTTCTACCGTCAGTTCCATGTGATTCTGTCGGGATTGGATAATATTGAGGCACGTCGGTATGTGAATTCAGTGGTGGTTTCTCTGGCGGAAATGGATGATGAAGGAAACGTTGACCCCTCAACTATCATCCCGTTGATTGACGGGGGCACCGAGGGGCTGCGCGGTCAAGCCAGAGTGATCATCCCAAGAGTGACGAGCTGCTTTGAGTGCTCTTTGGAGAGTTTTCCTCCGCAGACCGCTTTTCCAATGTGCACTATCGCCGAAACGCCACGTCAGCCAGCCCACTGCATCGCTTACGCGTTTCTTGTGCTATGGCCCAAGGTGTATGCCGACAAAAAGCTGGACAAGGATGACCCGGAGCACATGCAATGGGTGTATGAGACGGCACGGGAACGAGCCAAGCAGTACGGCATCCAGGGCGTGACCTATTCGTTGACTCTGGGTGTCGTCAAGAACATCATCCCAGCCGTGGCATCGACCAACGCGATTGTCGCGGCCATGTGTGTGAATGAGGCGCTTAAAGCCATGTCGTATTGTAGCCAACTGATGAACAATTACCACATGCACATGGGATCTCTCGGCTGCTACTCGCACACTTTTGAATACGAGCGCAAGTCAAACGAGTGCGTGGTGTGCTGCAGCCAGCAACGCCAACTGGTGGTGTCTCGAGAGATGACGCTGCAGCAGTTGTTGGACAAGCTGGTGCAAGACGAGCAATTTCGTTTGTTGAAGCCGTCCATTTGTTCCTCCAGCAAGAATCTGTTTATGCAGGGTCCGCCGGCCTTGAAGCAAGCCACCAGCAAGAATTTACCGTTGAAATTGGGCGATTTGGTGGCAAACAAAGAAGTATTGACCATCACAGACCCTGTGTTTGTGGGCGAAATGGCGTTGGAGTTGAAATTATGCTTTGAATAGGAAAAACCGCTTGGTGTTGCACTCGTTTGCTTTGTTTTGGGGTGTCCTCCTTCCTCTACCTGAATCTATTAGGCAGCAACGCATCTCGACCGTTTCTGGGGCCCTTTCAGACCCGATGGATATGTGATCTCCATGGTTGGTGACACGCTGACGGCGGTTTTGTCTGGAACACGGTCCGTCCATGCAAGTTCTCCTTCCAAGCATGAAGTATCTTATGTGCGAGTTGATGTGGTGGTAACTGTTGGTGCTACCGGTCAGGATTCCCAATTGAAGGGGCTTGTATTGAGGGCAAGAATTGCTTTCACGAAGAGAAGGAAGCAGCAGCAAGCAAGGATGTTCCAGACCAAGTAAGCTGGTTGCTCTCTGTCGTGGTGGAGAGATGGACACATCAGACACACGTAGAGAGAGAGAGAGATCTTCTCTCTTCTTCTCTTTTTGTTGTCCATCGGGGTGGATGTGCTGGTTCAAAGGAGGGGGAACTGACTGATCTATTGCACCAGCACGGAATACGATCGCGGCGTGAACACGTTCTCACCCGAAGGTCGGCTCTTTCAAGTGGAATATGCCATAGAAGCCATCAAAGTGAGTGGTTTGGCTCGCTGCCGTTTGGAAGGGAGCAGGGGGCAAGGGGGGATCACCTGCTTTCTGGACTTGTCCGACTGACTTCGTGACCGATGGGATCTGCTTGTGGTAGATGGGCACAACTGCCGTGGGCGTTCGCACCAAACAAGGCGTGGTGTTGGCTGTGGAAAAGCGACTGACGTCTCCTCTTCTGGAGCCAAGCAGGTGACTGGGTTGTCTCTTGTTTCGTTCAGATTGGGTTTATTGACGTGACCATCGAAACGTTGAATGCGCAGCATCGAGAAGATCATGGAGATTGATCGCCACGTAGGGGCTGCCATGAGCGGTCTCACCGCCGACGCACGCACGCTGATTGACCACGCACGTGTGGAAGCGACCAACCACTGGTTCTCTTACAACGAGCCAATACGCGTACAAGCATTGACCCAGGCAGTCTGCGATTTGGCGCTCAGTTTCGGCGAAGGCTCGGACGAAAACACCCACAAACAGAAAATGAGTCGCCCGTTCGGCGTTGCCCTGTTAATCGCTGGCGTGGACGACAATGGACCCCAGCTATTCTTCTCGGACCCCAGCGGCACGTACCATCCCGTCAAAGCGCATGCAATTGGATCGGGCTCCGAGGGTGCTTCCAACAACCTCAAGGAGAGCTACAAGGACGACTTGACTCTGGAAGAGGCCGAAACTTTAGCCATCAGCACGATCAAACAGGTAAATATGTAACAACATGAAAGGGCAATGGCATCAAGACTGATGGACTCTGGATATATTCAGCATATGGAAGACAAGCTGACCAAGTTGAACGTGGAGTTGGCTGTGGTGACCCCTGAAAAGGGTTTTCATGTCTGCACAGTGGAGGAGTTAGAAGCAGTGATTGCAAGACTTTAAGGTCTTGCAATCACCTCTTCCTGTCGGGCCATGGGATCTGTTGTATCGACGCCTCCGACTTGGACAGTGAGGCTAATGATGACTAGAAACAAGCGAAGCTTTTGAGAGCAAGAAGAGAAGGAACCGGTGGCACCATCGCCACACCACGAGAATCGCTTTCAACGGTAACGTTTCTTGAATCACTAAGTGCTATCTGCAACACATGCATGGAACCGGGCAAGTCTCAGTCTTGGTTTCCACAAGCGAAAACCCGATGGAACTATTCTGTACGCAATGCCAGCGCAACCTGAACAATCAACAAAAGCATCAAATGCCTACTGCACTGTGCTTTGCTGCCTTATCTCACAAAACTCTCACGAGCAGGTTGAGCTTAAGTCAAAGTGCACCACTGTAAACACAATCGTCTGCCAAGTTCGTGTTGTCGACTACGGATCGTAGTTACCATTGCAAAACGCAATGCTGCAGCGGTCCACTTTATCGGATTCTTTGCTGTCTGACGAGGATCAGTAAGTCCCTTTCCTTGAAGGTATTGGATGAATGCACCAAAAGGATCCTTATAACAGTTCGGAATGACACTGCAAAGTCTCGAGAGGGTTTCGCCGCGAGCACTCGACCATCGATGCGAGATATCTCCTTTTCTGCTTTGTTTTTTTGAGCCAGTGAAGGGGAAGGGGGGCGGGGGGGGGGGGGGGCGGGGAATGGGCATATTGAATCGCAACTATTCTTGTTGTTGTCCTCTTGTATTCTTGAGCCTGTTATCAAACCTAAAAAACCGTGATCAAGACAAAGCAGCTATAGACCAACATGACTGGGTACACGATCAAATACTTTTGCTCGGTCATGTACAGCGCTTTCTCAAAGAATCGTGACGCCGTATGGGTGCTCCAGATGATACACAGCACGGCAATTCCAAAGCCGGCAATGCCCATGTTCTTGATACTGAGCACAATGTTGAGCGCTGCGAGCGCGATGATCGGCAACAGACAGTACCCCAGCACCGAGACCACGCGATAAATGTCAATCGTTCGTTCCGGTGAAAGCAGGTTCATCAGCAAGTACATGAACAAACAGCTCAGTACGCTGAAGCCGTAGATGTATCCAAAGTGCACTTTGGCGCTCTATCATTTCAAAGAAGCAAACGTCAGCAAGTAAGCAACTATCCACGAGTTGTCAAAAGGAATCCAACACACCAGCAGCAGACACATGCCAAAGATGAAGCAAAAGACAAACGGCCCGGCCAGATCAGCGTCGTCCAGAATGTGTTCGTTGATTTGTTTGGTGGGCAGTAGCACGGAAAGCGTTTTGTGCCAAATATGGTTGAAGTTGATGCCCAATTCTGTCATTTTTCCATTGCATTGGATCCGTCAGCTACTTTTCCATTCCTCACTTACTATCGCGTCATCCATATCCGTTCCAGAATACCTTCCAGCAACGGCGGCTCATTCTCGTAGTCTTCTTCTTCGGGGTCTGAAAAATACCCCGAGGCCGGTGCCGAAGAGGAAGAAGTACCCATGGAACCCATGGAAGAAGAAGGATCACTCATATGGGACTGCATCTGCATTTGGCCACTTCCATAAGAGGCCTCTGGCGCCGTAAACCAGGGGCCAGACATGGCATTTGGGTCCATGTTCATGTTCATTGCTGGTGCTCTGGTTTGTTGTCACACCTCACCCTCGCACTCTGATCTCATGTGAGTCGAGTCTTATGGTGCAGTGGAGCAACATAACCCGACGCGGCTTACGGTGCGCATCGGTACCATAAGTGCACACACGGTTTATGTTGCGTAAGTGCGCCATAAGGGATTTGCCAAAAGAGACAGAAGGCCAAACCATGGCGTCGGCCGTGGTGGAAGCAATTTTCGGGTCATACGATCTGCACATTGCCAAAGTGTGGAGAGACGAAGACATTGCGCATCGAGACCAGGAGATCCAGTGGCTCAACGACGACATTGTGCGTGCTCACCAGTGGCGCATGGAGGACATTGAGAGACTCTTGCGCAAAGAAAAGCTGGAGAACGAATTTCGAAGTGCCGAAGCTCGCGCTGAACAATTGTCGACGGTCTCGGAGCAATGCGCACTGCTGGTGGGGTTCACGGTGGCCTCCATGTCCAACCTCAACATCCCGGAATCCAATGTGCCAGAACCTGTTCTGATCCTGTATGGCACCTCGGCCACACTCGTTTGTGTGAGCTTACTGCTCAGTATGATCATGTGCACCATGCTGCTGGTGGCTGTGACCCGCTTTGGATCCCATTCGCTACCGTTGGAAATCAAAAAGCTTAGTTTGTACCAACTCGAGACAGAGAGCGTGTTTGGCCACTGGTGGCTCTGCAAATGTGAAAGTGAACTCAACAGCGCTTACAAGTTTTTGCATTCGGGGGTCAGTTTGTTTTTCGTGTATTTGGGCTCTTTGTCGTGGATTCAATTCAACTTTTCGATCTCCAGCGCTTCTGGAATTAGTCTTTTGGCGTTTGCCGGGTTGTGCTTTTGGCAATTGCATGCGGTCAGCAAGTGGCGGTATCTGTTGACGCCGATCAACGAGAGTTCGCGGTTCAGTGACTCGTATTATGTGAATTTGCTTGAAGAACACCATGCGCAGCAGCCGCGCGATTTACGTTTATCACTGCCCCGGCACCATGGATCCATTGAGACACCAACCAATGCGGACGCTGCCTCACGCACGCACTATGGCTCCATCAGTCGCAACCATTCGTTGTCCAATGGAAGCATGCTGGCACCGTTAACGCCTTCCTCGCCGTCGCATTTGACGCCGCATTGGAATTCGTTGGTGACCCCGCGCCAAGGACCCGATGAGAGTTCGAATTCATCAATTAGAACTCCTCGGCGCTGAAAAAAAAAGTGAAAAAAAGTGTCTTAATTCGCTATGAATTATGACACTTCGTTCCCTTATTTTTCATTTTCTGCAGTTTTACGCCCCCTAAGTGAAAAATATGAAGAAGTGAATCGTGTGGGGGGATACACGAGATGCCATACATATGCAGCAAAAATGACTAATTCTTGAAACTCTTTTGCGAACTTGTACAAATTATCACTCTTTCTATTATTATTCTGCTTAAGGCGCACAAGATCATCAGTTGTAATTTTTCTCTTGATACCATATTTTTCAAACAGTTCAATTAATCTTCTTTTTAAGATAGCATTTAGCTGTCCTAAAGTCATATATCTATCTTTCTGTTCTTCTGATAGCAAGCTGTTATCTGATTAAGCTTGCTTTTGCGGCTTTAATCTTGTAATCAACGCTACATAACGGTCTCGAGTCTTTTTAGAAACGATGGGTTCTGTATGAGCATCAGTTGCTTTTATGATGAGAACCATTCTCCCGTATCTAGTTCCTGGATGTTTAGAATCATTTACGCGTTCGAAAATTTTTTTTTCTTTTTTCAAAAACGACAAATCTGTGCTTCCTGACATCAAAAAGCCTTTTCTTGCCCGAAGCAAATATCTCTCTCACTTCCATCTTGAAATAACTCATCCAAGTATTTTTCCATCTTGTCCAATATTACAACAGACAATTAATTAGTAAAGAGCCATTTGAGGATTTTGTAGAATTCTTAAAAGATGCGAAACATCTATTTACAGTGTCATCAAATGGTGATGATGGGTTTTTGAATATTGAGGTTGATGAGTGTTATTCGAAATATGAGAGATGGTGTGGTGATGTTAATGAATCTGTACTGCCTAAAAAGAGATTTGAGGGCAAACTACAACATTTTTACAAAGAGATCAAAAAACGTCAGTTAAGAATAAATGGCAAGAAACCCAATTTTAACAGTTTCCCTAAAGAATTCTTTGAATAGGTTATTTTGTCAAGTTTTGAATATTTGTCTCCAATTTCTGTCTTTGCTTATTAACATGAAAACTATTGTATGGTGTGTTTTTGTTATCTGTATAGATGATGCACATCTCTCAGATTCTTATGTTTTTGGGTGTCTTGCAAGTTCGATTTCAAACTTTTATTTTTTTTTGAAAAGGTTTTCCTCCCAAATTCTTTTTTTTGTGAAAAGACTAAAGACCAAGACAATAAGATATTTTACAGTATCTTAAAAACCTAGAGTATCTCTAAAAGAAATAGATAAAGAGAAAAGCCCTCTTACATATTTGTAAAATTGAAATGACACAGAGACACACACACAGATATAACATCGCCATCGGCCCCGACAATCATTCACAAGTAACCATGATTCATAGAAAGTCTTTTTTTATGCAAACAGAAAGACTTTCTATGAATCATTATTGTTTAACCCACTCGAAATGAATGGAATGGATCCCATAATAGGTTGCTTTCAGAATTGCCGTGCTGTCGAGTCAAAACGCTGGCTAGAGGAAAAAGCAGATTGATTAGCAAGTGTTTGCGCCAAATGGAGCCATAGGTGCATTGGTTGAGTCGATATTGACGTTGGTGGTCATCTGGATTTGGCCACTTGTTGACGTTGCAAAAGATCCACAACTGTCCGTTGTTATTCGCATCCTCAACAGTGTTCGACTGGTCTATTCTTGTTGCAGTGGATGTGCCCTTTCAGGTTTGTCTATACAATCTACGATGCATACCCTTTGAATCAGACCTCTGCAAACGTTATTGCTGTTTTCTGTGGAAAAGAAGAGCTCTGCTGTGCCCTGTTTATGCCGTTCTCGAGAAAAGGAGTTTGCGTGCTGCATGATTTGTAGGGAATGTTGAGTCGTTATTGGTGATTGAGAGCAGGCAGCCAAAGCAAGAATCAGTTGACAAGTCCATTGAATCCATGTGTCTCTCTTCCGAAATGGGATGACTGACCGAGTAAAGAGGAACTCGTCACATTTGGGGATTTTTTCCAATCAACAAGTATGTCAACTGCCGGAGTTGAAGTTGGCTGGCTACCCTTTCTTGCAGCCGCGTTGGTGTACGAGCTGCAGGTCACGATCAGCTCTGTGAAGCAGAATCTAAAGGTGTACAGTTTCCCCATGTGACAGGTGACATGAGATGATCCTTTGTTATGCTTCAGTTTTGAAGAGTTCAGCTGGAGAGCACGTTTTGATTGGCTGTCATTCGGTCGTAACTGCCATAGGAGCCAATCACAAAACTAATGCCAACCTTCTTTTTCTATTTAGTGTGCAACCTGCCAACCAAAGCTCTCCGCCACAGCAACCCAATCCGCGGTGGCATTTCCCGCCAATCACAAGCCACGTGGGCATCAGCTGTTGGCAACGATTGGTGTAAAAAGCGTCTGTACTACCCTTCTCGCGCACCAGCTGGCCGCTTTGGCACTCTCTGCGTGGAGTGGTAGGGGGATTTTGGTGCGTGAGGTTTTTACTGTGGTTGACCATTTTCACTTACTTTTTCTATACTTTCAAGGGCAGGTTGTTTCATGACGTGGTCCGCCACCTCCACGTTGAGGTTTTTTGTGGGGGGCGATCCCACGGGTGGCTCTTCTTTATTTCGGTTGATGTGCGGAGGGTTGAGAACTTGGTGTGGCCGGGTGGTGTGGTACGGGCGGGTGCTTTTGTGGAAGAAGGGAAAAACGCCATGTGCTGAATACTCAGAGTGTCATTTGAGTTGGGGGCCAAAGAGTGCAGGTGGCGCAAAGTGAAAGGCTTCCGTTCAAGCGACGACTTTGTTCAAGCGAGAGACTGTAGATCCACTCAAAGAGAGCGAGAGATGGCGCCTCAAGCCTTGGAGTCGCAGCAGCCGTCTTCTTCTTCCGGTCCCAATGTGGCTCCGTCCACGCAAATGCCCGTCGACGAGCAGCCCCCGACTTTGTTGCCCCAGCAGCCACTGGAGAAAGAAAAGGAGAATACCCAGCAGCAGCATTTTCAATTGACTTGTTGTTCAAGCGCTGTCCAAAAGGCCGACTTCACTATCCAAAAGCCACCACCCGCCAGCGATGTTCATAGTAGAAATAGTAGTAGTAGTAGTAGTAGTAGCAGTAGCTCCAGCAGCACCAACACCAACACCAGCACCAGCACCAGCACCAGCAGTTGCAGCAGCCAGAAGAGCTGTGGGGAAGCCAACACTTCCAGCAACCAACCCAAACCCAACAACAAACGCCACGCCAGTGTGCGCTTTGAAGCCGCCGAAATCGTCGAGTTCGAGCCGACGGTGTGGACGGCCACCGTGTCTTCAGGTGGCGTGCCGGTGAGTGGAGGGATCGACAAGCTATGATACTTGCTGGCATGATTGAAGCTGACGATGGATGTGTGTGTGTGTGTGTGATCGATTGTCCAACAGATTGGCATGTCCATCAAGGTTCGACAACGCACAAGACGACGACTGGATTCCTTTGAAGTGGAACGACGATCCAAGTGAGTGCTTGACGTGTTTTTACCCGGTTGGAAACTCTCGGAAACGGTCAATTGTTTCTAACCCAATCTCTTGTTCTTGCGTGCATGTGTTGGTGATGATATCAGTCGTATTCTTCGCGAAGAGTTTATGGAGAATGGCTATCTGGAACCGGAAGAGCGCTTGGACATTCTGGAAAACGCCGGACTAACTGTCTCGTCGATCAATGTGGTGGAAAAAGAAATGAATCGCATCAATCGAGAACGATGGGAATCCAATGAGTTTGATTTGCAGTACCAGTACGGTCTTGGGGAAGTTCCTTGCTTTGGCACAGACCAAGACTTTGACGACTACGACGAAGACGACCTGGAGTTTTCGCTGCCGGCGACGTCTCCAACTACGACTGATCCGGCCACAACAAATAAAAAGGAAACCCAACACGAAGACAACCAATTGCAAAATCTCTCGTCATCGTCGTCTTGCTCTTCCTGTCACTCTTCTTGTTCGAGTAACAATCAAATGCCAATCCTGTCACCTTATTGCGTCTATCAACAAGACACCGTAGACTTTGAAGACGTCGAGGAAGTGGATATGCGCGAATTCTTCGAAGAAGAATCCGATTCGCGAAACAACATGCTCATTGACTCGGAAATGCAAGAAATGGATCAATACGACGATGAACGCAAGTTCCAAGAGGTGAGTGGGTTGAGCTCCACGCGCTTTTGCGGACTTGTTTGTATGCGTGCGTCCATTTGACAAAGATTCGTTTCGCCCTTCCGGTGTGTATGTGTGTGCCATCAGTATGGACTCGATTACACCGAAGATTGTCTCTTTGGCGAAAACGAAACGACCGAACCCATCGATCAATTACCGTATGCCAACGAGCAATTTGATGCCTCATTGACGTGTATGGCGCAAGAAATCGCCGATTTGGCGTCCTCGCCATCGGATGTCAGTGCGTCGGAATGCATAATCGTGTCGTGTTCACCAACGACATTGTCTCCACAGGCAGCACTGTCCCCACCGTCGTCCCAATCCTCAACGGCTTCAAATTCTCTGGCAGTGGTACCAAGTTGTGAAGCCTCGTCGTCGTCTATATTCAGCCTATAATCATCGTCATCACTACTGTTCGTACACCTGCGTCACTTTCGCTTTGTTCGTCTCTTCTTTCCTGGTTGCTGTTTCTCCTTGTTCAAGCCTTCCAATGCGGCGATGACGAACAGCCGACTGATCGCCATCGACCTCTCGTGAAGAAGAAGTCGGTGCTTTAGCAGTAGTTGGAGCACAAAGATGATGAAGTTTCATCCGTGCCAGCAGAATGCGCCAGTTCGACTTGTTGATGGATCTCGATTTTGTAATCTTACCTTGCGACCTGTATCCCCACGTTCGCCCGGCGCGTTTTGTCATCTCGCGTTGACGCGGTGAGCCAATTCCAATTCGGCGACTGTGGGGATCAAGGTTGTCAGTTGTTTGTCAAATGTCTTACAGAGTTCTTGTGGTATTCGTTCCTAACACTACACTTGCGTTGCGTTACAAGATGGTATGTTTGCGCTGATATACCTCCAATATGGGGCGTGCCGCAACTCTTAATAGATATAATACTCTGACGATCGGCACAGGCGATCTGATTGCACTTCCACCCTCGCAGCGGTCCCTGGCTTTGTGACAGTCGTGGCAATTCTGACAAGTCCACGCCATTGGAGCAAATGCGGCTCTGGGTCCCTTTGCTTCAATCAACGTCCCCATCAACCATCCCACCACCGTCACTGGTCATTTCCAGTCACCTTCATGCAGCTTCGACCTGGTGCCTACTATGAGTACCTTGACCCATGATGCAGAGTTTCCTCGTGTGATCTCACAGTGTGACAATGGTCTCCAATCTGGTCAGAGATATGTGATGAAGTGAAGAGATCCAGGAACTGGTGCATCGTTTGTATCTTTCGCTTCTTGATATCGGGCGCACAACGTTCAAACGGCATTCAAGCCGCTTGTGCCCATGAACTCTCCAGCAGCAACAAGTTGAACAAGTGCCGAGTGTTGATGATTCATGGCGTTCGCCAGGAGTTCTCTGGCCAATCCAACTGCTCGAGAATCTCTTGGTGAGCCAGACCAAGGTGAAGTGTTTCCACAGACCTCGCATCTTTTCGTGAATAGTCCTCGCATATACCCGCGTTTCCCAGGCATCCAAAAGCACAAGTATTCAGCGCTGATAGCTTTCTCCTGTATGCGTCTCAGTCAACTTGCCCAACCACGGGGCCAAGTCCAATTCAGCAAACGGAACATATCGATCCCCAATGCGACAAGGCATCTGCGTCAGAGAGAGCATTGGCTGGTGGTATTGCTTGTGGTTTGTTAAAGCAAAACACTCAACGTTCATGGATGCCAGGTCGTGCATCAGAAATGAACGCCAAGATAACTAGCAGTTCGAAGATGCTCATTATCGTCTACTGCTACAAAAGCAAACGCATGCATTTCGTCAAGCTACCCGTCTTTTTCTTGGTCATCTGTGTAGTTTTTGAGCTGCTTCTTGCGTTTGTGCTCTTCGACCTTTTCATGCACCACGCGATCAATCAACTTTTGGGTCACATGGACATTGGTCTGCGCAAAGACCACGCTCTGCAGGTACAACATCATCTTGGCGATCTCGCGACCGCTCATGCCCTTGGTCATGCCGCCATATTTGTTGAGCGCGTTGCCGCCAAATTGTTTGCCGGTTGGGAACTTGGACGCCACAAACTCTTCGTAGTACATTTGGATCAATCGGTTGCGTTCTTTCTGCTCGGGCAACTCAAAATGCAGCGTGTCGTCGATGCGATCGGTCACGGCCGTGTCCAGGTCTTCGGGTCGGTTGGTTGCGATCACCAGCATGAAATGCCGCGACTGGGTGCCCGTATGGAACAGCAGCGCATTTAAGGCATTGCGCATGGGTTCGCTCATGTGGGTCTTGCGCGTCGCGCGTGAACCCAGAAACGCTTCAGCTTCGTCGATGAAGATCAGTACCCCACGTGGCGAACTGTTGGCCCAACGAAACAATGCATGGAGTTCCGTGACGGCATCGGATCCCAGAGGTCCAACGTCGCCGCCGCTCAGAATGGCATAATCCATTCCTGAACACCGCGCCAGACGCTTGGCCACCATGGTCTTGCCTGTGCCGGGGGGCCCGTACAACAGAAGATGGCGATACGGAGCTCCATGGAGAATCTGTAGTCGCACCAGAAAGATAGTTAGCCATGTGAAGCAGGTGTCATCGAGATTGTTCATGGCCTGTCAGTCGACTCACCGCATTTTTCGTGGACTTGGCGATCTCAAGCACTCGGGTCTCCAACAGCGGACGCAGCACGACATCAGCCAGTTCTTCTTCGTTGTCGCGTTGACGTCGAAACAAGGATCGAATAAAGCCCCAGATCCCACTGGCACGACTTGTTTCGCGCACAAGTGAGGGCTTGCCGAGCCGTTGCTCAATGAATTTGCCAACGATGCGAATGCTTTCGCGACTCACAAACACGCCCGTCGCCAATACCACAAACATGCCCACAAAGCGACCAAGTTTTTCTTTGTCGGTCAGCAACACCATCATGCCTTTGCCGAGATTGTCAAACGCGGCTTGCAGAGCCTGCAACAGCTTGACGCGATCGGCTTCAAGGCGTTGTCTCAGCTGGTCCATCTCAATGTCCTGGTTCACGCGTTGTTGCTTGATCCTGCCTTCGACATCGATCTGGGCCTTTTGAAGCGTCGTGTTGGCCTCGAGAAGCGCACGCTGATGGTCCGCTTCGATTTGCTTTTGCTTGAGAATCTCCTGGGTCTCGCGTCGCTTGAGTTCCAGACGAATGTTGGACTCTTCCTGCAATTGTACCAGATGCAGATTCTGCGCTTGGCGGCTAGCATTCTCCATTTGCATACGTTGCACGGCCAGCTCGTGCTTGGAACTCTCCAGCAGTTGTTCATTTGCGAGCTTTTGTGCCAGAATCTGCTTCTCTTTTGTGAATTGTTGCTTGGACAGTTCGATTTGCTGTTCGATTTGCTCTTTTTCCAATTGAGCAATGCGCGATTTTTCTTTGAGTTGGGCACTTGCTTCTTGTGCCAGGTATTGCTCCAATTGACTGATCACTTGCTGCTGCTGGTCGAGTTGTTTCAACAACAAACGGATCTGGTGCTTTTGGTGCTCTACTTGATCAATCAACACCTGGGAGGCCGCAACATTGTGCATGAACAAGGAATCCTTGTCGACCACGTGGAAGTTTTCAATGGCGACTTTGCGTTGAGTGCTTTGGTCCATGACAAGCCGTTCCGGAAGAACCTGCACGATGCCATCGGGCACAAAATCCTTGATATCGTGGCCCAAAAGTCCCATTTGGGTGCGGCCCACGATGGAATCATACTTGAATTCAAAAGTCTTGAGTGGCAATTGGGCAATCAAATCCACGGAAAACGACGTGTTGTGCGGAGTCACATTGCAGATCGCTTCGAGATGGTCCACGACATGCACCTCGGTCGAGGTCGACAGCGAGGAACCTGCGGCGGAGGATGGATGCAGCAATCGATCGCGGGAAAACAACCCCGCCACCACGGTTGGTATAAACAGCAAGTGATAGACAAATCCACTGAGCCATGGGATCAATCGGACGCGATTGAACCCCACAATTGCTTTTTCACGAGTCTGCGCGCGCATTCACACGAAAAAAATGGCCAACGCTTTCTTGGGCGGAGTCTTTCGCACGAAAGGTCGCCGAAAAGATCGCCTCCAGTCGGGCGATTTGATTGGTGGAAAACCGCCCAACGATCAACGAGTGTCCGACACTGGTACAGTACTGACGGCTCTGATCTATGATGATCCATGATGATCCATCCAGAACACGCCGTTCCACTTGAAGAACAACATGGCGTTACTCCCGTTCATCAACCGTTTTTGGTGACGAATCTGCCGCTGTTTTCAGGGGTTTGGGCCACTCGCAGTAGCGACGTCTTTTGCCAATGCCAGGATCGCCAACCACCCGCTGCCGCCGAGGACATATACGCGAAGGATAGTCTAGTAGCTGTCACCCATCAGCTATGATCTCGTCGGGTGGAACTCGGACGGCTCAGGCGCCTCAATCGTGATCACGTTGGTTCTGGCGTTGTAGGTCATACCTGTGGACGGTGGTGGAGGTCTCGCGATGTCAATTGGAATCGATGGGAACGCGCTTTGAACCGACGCAACAAAGTCGTCGATTGCTTGAAACTCGTGAAACAACTCACGATGCTTCTTCAACAATCTGTCCATGTTTAACCCGCAATTCATCAATGGACGACTTGCCTTCCATCCTCCGTCCGGATGAATTTGGTCGGTAACCAAAAGAGAATGCATGACGCACGAAAACCACCACAGAACGTAAACAGTTTGGTCTTCAACTTGTTCACTTTCGCCGCAAGTTTGGCATCGGTTTCGCATTTGGAGGCGTGCAATCAAGAGCTTCTCAAAGTGTTTCATCCGCTCGCGCATCCACTTACGCTTACTACTGGTTTGCCACCTCGATCCCATATCTTGTAGCGGTCCGTGGGCATCATTCTTCTGCGTAACGCGCTCGCGTTCAGGCTGAAAATGCGTCCTCGTCGGGATACCATTCCTTGAACGCTTTGCTTGCGCATTCACTTAATCGCCTCGGGAAACTTCTGCAGTCTGCGCTTGTCTATTCATCCTTTTCTTGCGACCGGGAAAAGGAGAGAACGGCGACGCCAACGTGTGTGGGACGGGTGGCGATCCTTGGGTGGGTCACTCATCATTGTGATCCCGCAGTTGACGCAGAAGACCTCGTGTCGTCGTGTCGTGGTATCTTCATCGCAATTGACGTATGATGACGATGGAACTCAAGTTTTACGCACTGCCCTGTTTGAAATAGGCAGCACCGTTGTGAAAACAAAACAAAACAACAACTGGAGAAGAGAGGCGTTGACGTGCTCATCGTGTTGCCAACTTGACGAAGCTGCAGGGGCAGAATCACACGGTTTAAGCCGAAAAGAATTCGTGGACGGACGGATCAACGGACGTCAAAAGAGTGTGTTTACAGAGTCGAAAAGGCAAAGACGAATTGACAACCTGCAAGGGGGAAGGGGGGGGGGGGACAAGCGATGGGCACTTGTTTTCTCTCTGTTTGTCTAGTTGTGTCAGTTGATTCGTTTTAACTCATAGCCTCTAGTCGCAAAAAAAGGAAGAAAAAAAGCAGCATACACTAGGCACAACGCATCACCAGTGTAAATTCCCCAGCCGACTATTGAATTTGGTTTGTTGTTGATTGTACGGCAGGGGTTGCCGCTCCGGAGGCAGCAAGTACATTGTAAACTCAATGATCTCAAACACAAACGCCAGCACCAACGAAAACAGCCACAGATAGAAATAGCAGACGTTGCCTTTGCCAATGCATTTGCCTGTCCATGGACAATGGTGGTCGTACTCTTCGATGCACACGCGGCAGTCCATGCAATGGAACGCACTAAGTGGACAGAAGCAAGATTAGTGGCATCCATTACGATCCACAACAGCCAACCAACGATAGCACAGTGAGTGGTACCCGGCAGGACGATACGAGTCGCAATAGTCACAATATGAATAAGAATCGGAATTCCCTGGTGGTGTGGTTTGACTAAGTGGACGGTAACCACAAGAGTTAGTGAACCTCCTTTTGAGAAGCAAAGCATGCCCACAACCACTCACCGCTTGACGATCCCTGGATCCGTGCATGCCACTAACGCATACATACTGAGACAGCCACCACAGAGGATAATCCCGGCCACTATTTCGCCAGCACTTGCTCTCGGCAGTGTCACGGCCAGCACCATCAAAGCCATTGTGGCCAACACCACGAACGCCAGTGCCATGAGCCACCAATGGGGGCCCACCATACACCGTGGCCACGGCTTCTTTGTACCACTAACTTCTTCTTCTCCTTCTTCTCCATAGTCCTCTTCTGGGTCTTCCACGCTCTTGGGCAGCGGCGAGTATCTCTTTCGCCCGCCACTGGTAGCTTCGTTGGGGACCACTTCAAGTGCGAAATTGGAATGCTTGAGATGCCGGATTTCCACGTGGAAACCACTGACTCCACAAAAGCCAGAGCATCCACAGTTCAACGTCTGAAGATGCTGCCAGTCGCTTGTGAAGCGCTGAGAGTATGAGAGATCCGGTTCGTCCGTGCTTTGTTGTAGAAAGTTTGAAGAAGACGACGAAGATGCCGACGATCTTGCGGCCGCGGTCATGGTGGTTGTGGTTGCAACTATGGAGACACCGTAGCGAGGACCAACACCACTATCATTGCCACCATGGCCACGTTGACTGTCACTAGTGCTGCTATGCCAAGGTGCTTCAAGTTCCGAGCCATAACTTGCCGGCTGTTGCATCGCTTGAGTTTGGTGTGAGTTTTCTTTTCTGAAAGTACTCGTCCTGAACGGGTGGGTCAAGGGTTCAATGGGTTTGATGAGTGACGGGCCAGGCAACATTCAACAAACAAGGCCCGCGCCAATTTCATCCAATGAGGCTGGCCAGCTTGAAGATGAGGGCGTCGGATTGGTAGAAAAAGAACTTGCTTGGAAAGCAGTGTTCACTTTACTTTCAGTAAAGTTTTTTTGCGGCCTCACTTCTGCACTCTATAGCACGACTGTAACCTTTTCAAGCCAGTGTCCAGTCTCTTGGATTTCGCAGTGCGACAGATGGTGACAATTGCCAAACCGTCTGTTTCAGAAGGGTGTTTGCATTGGCACATACGGCATGTATGCTGGTTGGTGTGTTTGTTCAAGCCCTTTGAGTAGAAGAACGCCTTTTGTGTGAAACACCAACATCCCGGGTCGGGTCAGCAACCCATACAACCCGTCGGGATGTCTCAACAAAACTGCCAGCGAGCAAAACCCGTTGGCAGCCCACCTACGTGTGATCCACTATCCCTAGCAACGTCAAAGGATTGATGCTTGCCAGCTCAAAGATGGTGGCAGGTCTTAGTGTATGTGGCTCTGGATCAGATGGTTTTGTAGTGGTGTGAGAGAACACAAGGAAAAGGACTGTGCATCGTGATTCTGTCCAGCAGAGAGAGCGAGTGAGAAAGGAGAACCGAGAGAGAACTGGAGAGAGAGAGTGGAAGAGGAGTTGAGGAATCAGCACAGAACCAATCAACAAGTCCATCGTGCAGTTGGAACTGGGGGCGCCGCCACTATTGTGCCATTTTAGTGGAGTTTTCTTTGGCGATAGTGGATTTCTTCTTGCTCACTCTTTGCTTTGGTTGTGGATTTGTGGCAAACTATGAAGCTTTATGCGACAACGTGGACGTTGTGGACGATTTACTATTGGCTTTATAATGGGGAGTCAGTGTATGCCGACCAGCAGACGATTTCAGCCTCGATCGTGGATGCGAGTGGCAATGAGTTTGACTCGATGCAGTCTTTTTGTGCTTTCCACTGTCGAGTGACCCACGTGAACCATTTATACGGCCGACGCCATCTTAGTGAATGTCAGGAAAGCAATTGTGGCACGTTCTTAGTGGACCAGCAAGACAACCCGCGGTACATTCCTGTGGATTCGGCTGCTGCCACTACAACACCACCCACGACGCGAAGAAAGCGTAAACTTAAGAAGAATAGTGGTGATGCCACTACCATTACGGCCAGCAACCACAGTGAACCGTCCCCTTCCCACCAGCAAGAATTGTTATTTCCCGAAGACGACAAACGTGTCGTGCACAATGTCAACTTTGCCAGTTGTCGTCAAGTCGGGTCAACGCCGCAGCAAACCATTGAATTTGCGTTTAACGGTCCAGATAAGAGCATTTTCGATGGCTTTTTTGATAGTTTTTTCCAGGCCTATGACGCCATGGTGTCCAGTCAACAGTCCAGTTTACAAGCGTGTCAATTGGAGTTTCTCCAAGAAAAATTGTTCAATGTGTCTTCGTCTTTGGCCAATTCCACACAACAACGGCAACAACTCGATCAAATTGGTAACCTCGAATTGCCAACGGCCCCGACGCTTGTCAAATTCAATGCCACCTTTGATGCCGGCCAGTGTAAACAAAAGGTGCGAACCATTTGGACCAAAGATGACGAATTGACCACGCCGTTTGTATCGCTCGGTGATGCCAACCAGACCCGAGCCAGTATCATGCTTATGCACTTGAATGGCAAAGTGTCCAAGAGAATCCTGGCGCTCGATTGTGTGCAAAATGTCATCAAGCTGCCGGCCATTCTCAAACTGACGCCATTCGCAAGAAGCTCATTGAGTTTGCGTGCATCCCAGACAAAAAGCGGTCAGAATACTGTCAATTCGGGTCCATCGCTGTCCATTTATGTGGTCAAATCCCTGGTGGATGGTGACTCCAAGAACCATGACTCGGTTAATTCGCTTTACAAGCGGCTATCATCTCGCATCCGTCAAGTCACGGGACTCAAGAATGTGTTGACGTGGAACGTTTCGGTGGCTCCTCGGGTGTTTGTCTCACGGGCTTTGGATGAATATGAGACGTGGGTGCAGCTGTTGTCCATTGTGTTGCAGGAAGACGGCGTGGAATGGGTGGATTACTACACGAAGATTGTGACGGGTGCGTTGACTTCCAGCGTGTCCATCGCGGAGCAAACTATTGAGCAGCGCATGCTGCAGGTCGCTGCGACTTCCAAGGCCAGTCCTTTACACAAAGACGAGATCATATCTCATCCACAGACTCGACGACTTGACCAGTACATTCACGACCTGGTGGGCATCCGGCAAGTACGTGAGGCCGGTATTCTTGGTCAGGACATCATTGTCGGCGTCACGGACACGGGGCTGTACATGGACCATAACCAATTGGATCAATCCAACCATAGCAACGTGTACGATACGCTGGATTTGGATGCAAGAAAAGTCGTGCGGTACCACCCGTGGGCGGATCGCTATGATCAATCGGAGAAAGTCACTTGTGGGCATGGCACTCACGTGGCTGGTATTCTTGCTGGAAGCTCGTTTGACTCGAGCAATGGGGAAGGCGATTTGGGAATTGCCACGAAAAGCAGAATTGCGTTCATGGATATCGGCAAACAGTCTTCCAAGTGCCAAGGAGAACAAGGTTGTACTGTGGACCTGGAGACCCCCGGCGATGCTGGTGCCTTGCTTGCTTCTCAGATCAAGGCAGGTGCCAAGATTTTCTCCTTTTCGTGGGGAACCCCTGGTGGTGACTACAGCGTACAAGCCCGAGATCTGGATGACTACATTTATCATAACCCGGACACACTGGTGGTGGTAGCAGCGGGAAACTCTGGTGAAAAGGGATCCAGCACAATTAGTTCTCCTTCGGGTGCCAAGAATGTGATCAGTGTTGGTGCATCTCTGAATCGAGCGGAGAGCTTTAGCGACAGTTCATGTTCCAGCGTGTTCAACGAACAGTCGGTGGCCTCGTTTTCTTCTTCGGGCCCCACAAGTGATGGACGATTGAAGCCGGATTTAGTCGCACCGGGTATGAGTGTTGTATCGGCGTGCTCGCAACCTCCAGGCTCCACCGACAAGACCTCGCAGACTTGTTCCTTGCAGGGCACCTCGCAAGCGACTCCGATTGTCGCGGGTATGGCCGTGCTTCTCTATGAATGGCTCCGTGACGGATGGTGGTACAATGGATTGATGAACAAGGAGTATGGCATGGACAAAATCCCAGCTGCACTGATGAAAGCGCTTCTGATTCACAGCGGAGAGCCGTTGACTCGCCGCCTTCAGGTCGTCAAAACCGGGTCCGTGACTTGTGAAACTGTCAAGTCGAATGCGCAACCGTTGAGTTATCCCGACCAATACCAGGGCTACGGCAAACCTAACTTTAAGAACCTGGCATCGTTCTCTCAACAGGCCCAAGATCAACAGTTGTTTTTCATGCCAAACACCAACAACTCGGCGTTGACGCCAAGCGTCGCCCAAGACAAGAGTGTAAGCATGACGTTTCTGGTCAAGCATGGCGTGGACTTGCGGGTGACCCTGGTCTGGACTGACCCAGCCGGTTCGTTGGGTGGCAAGTCGTTGCTTCAACACGATTTGGACTTGACGGTACGCATCCAGAACACGTCGATCGTGTTTTACCCCTTGACGGGCAAAGGTCAACCGGATCGCGTCAACAATGTCGAGATGGTGCAGGTGTCGTACAATGAGATGTTCAACATGGCCCAGCAGAGCGGTGTGCCGCTTGGCGAAGACGGTGCCATTACCGTTGAGGCCACGGTGTACGGCACGCGGGTCTTGACCGCGAGCCAGGATTTCGCGCTGGTGGCGTCCTCGACGCTGGCGATCACGACCACGACTAACTCGCATCAGGATGCCACTGATCCATCGTTTTGGAAGCCCTGGATGTCGCTGGCAGCTGTGGCCGTGGCTGCACTAGCCGTTTTGGTGATGGCCTCGGCCATGATATTCTCACGGTATCGTCGTCGTCGTGCGCTTCAGCGTCTGAAAGACGACGAAGAGGTCGCCAAAGTGAACAATCCGACCAATGTGTCGATGGAAGCTGTCTGTGGTGACGACAGCGTGTACCAACGCTCCAAGCAGTGAAAAGTGCTGTCTGCAAGAGTTCGAATTGGTTAGTTAGGCCAAGTGAGAGAGACAGAAGAGGATTATCAACAAGCAGGGTCTTCGTAGCAGAGACAGACACAGGACAGCGATACTTTTCTCGCACATTGCATAGACACTTTTAGCCATCGCGGAAAACCTGACACCTGTGGCATCTGGATACGTTGAGTTGTCATGAGCAACTTCGTCCATCTCCGTTGGGTCGTCTGTATCGGCGCTTTTCACTCTCCAAATGCACCAGCAGCACCATCACCGCCAGCATTCCAATTCCAAAACTGGTCTGCACCACAGCGCCATCGTGAAAAACAACTCAAAATTGCACACTAGCAGGCCACCCACTGAGGAACCTATTGACACAAGACAGGATGGTTGCAGTTGTGGCCCCGACCCGCTCCATTCTCTCGCAGTTTTCTCTCCCTTTCCCGATCCCAAGAAAAGGATGAATAGACAAGTGAGAATGCGCAAGCAAAGCGTTCAAGGAATGGTATCCCGAAGAGGAGAATCCAAAGCAAACGACACACCCAGCGTATTTTTTCCCTGAACGCGATCACGTTATGCAGAAGTATGATGCCCACTGACTACAAGATGTATGTGCCCGAGGCGGCATACCAGTAGTAAGCGCAAGTGGATGAAGAGCAATCGAAACACTCTGAAAAACTCTTGATTACACGCATCCAAAAGCGAAACCGATGCCAAACTTGCGGCGAAAGTGGACAAGTTGAAGACCAAACTGTTTACGTTCTGTGGTGGTTTTCGAGCGTCATGCATTCTCTTTTGCTTACCGACTGTATCGGAATCTAGAGAGAGTTGTATGCACTAGATGTAAGCATATACCGATATAGAAGGCGTAGGCGTAGGCGCGGCTTCAGCCGCGCCGAATTCCGCAAGAGGGTCAGTTGCCAATTAGCCGCCCTCCGATCAAGTGGTCTCTTCTGTTCTTCAAACGGATAAACTGGTAGCACTTGTTTTCGTCCAATCCAACCTCCAAGCCATGAGTTCTGATCCATCAATACGGCGTCTTGGTGGTTGGAACGCCGCAGCAATGGAGGGATGCTACATGAACGCGCTTCCACGCGAGGTCATGCGCTCGCTGGCTGGTTTCCCGGCTGACCGGCAAAGCTACTATCTGCGCAGGGCGCAAGTGGTGCCCGATGAGGCATTGCAAAAGCGAATATTCCCATTTGTGGAAGCGTCAACTACTTGGAGATGCCTGAAGGCGAAGGATTCCTGGACGGAGTAATGGTGTCCTTTAAGTCTCAAGGAGCAGTTGGGCAGCGAGATCACGTCCTGTGGCTTGGAAGCATATACCTCGCGTGGCAATCGACTCAGACATCGCTCTACAGCACTCGTGGCGTTGAGAAAACTGACAAGAGCAGCCCATCGGTCCAGTATAGCCAATAGCACACCCCAACAACGATGGATTCACGCTCACACGCCAAGACGTTCCACAGCATCACAAACGCCAGTGCCACTGGTCGCGTGCATTGGTCACTCTCTTCCCTCGATTCTGCTTCAACACTTGCACGGTGGCACTTTCTCAACGCCGTTTGCGCAGTGGATTGATTGTGCTGAGCTCGACGCCAACGCAGATCGTCGCCATCATGGCATCCGCGACTAGCGTGATCACCTAACGTCGTGCAAGATCAACTGCGATGAAATGAGTAGTGTTGGGTTCGGCTTGGCCAAAGCGACCACAAAGACATCACTGAGCAAGCAAATCCTTGCTGTTGCAGGGTTGCTGTCACAAAAGATCGAGGAGGTTGTGCGTGGGGTCCTGCTTCGAGTATTATGGTTGACCAAGTCGATTGGCCCAAATGCTTTCGTGGAAGCAACCAATGCGTTCACGCGTTTCGCGATCCTGAGGCTGTTGGGTTAGCTATGGTCCCAAGTGAGAAGTGAGCCGTTGGGCTCATGAGATTACAGACCAGTGAAGCGTTGTTCTTGGGTTGGTGAAGACGCCGTCGCATACTGGTGAGTTGCCCCACTTAGCAAGAGCTGCCTCAAGCTATTTCACGCTTCTCTTTTGTGTCCTCTCTTCGCAATGACGTCGTCCTCAGCAACCCACGTGACGCCACACCAAGCAGGAGTTCATAGCGCAAAACCACCGCAAAGCACAACAACCGTGGTGAACTCGACCACTAGCAACGGTTTGGTGGTTACTCTCACCTCTGCAGCACCTCCTTCACTTGGGTAGGCGATGCGATCAAAGACAAATGCATTACAATTCAAAACTGCTTCGTGTTGTTCTGATTTAATTCTTAATCCACAAAGCAAAACAAAACTGGAGGCGAAGAAAATTCGCTTATTGCTGGGAAGCCAAGATTTCCATGGCATCAGCCTTCTCTTCTTGCAGTTCCTTGGCCGAAGCAGCCATCATGCTCTTGATGCGGTCGCTGGTTGGGAGACCCGACACGATTTCGTACTCACCGTTGCCAGTGCATCGGCATGGGAAAGAGTAGATCAGGCCTTCAGGCACACCATAGGAGTTCTTGTCCGAGCACACCGACATTGACACATATTCGTTGGCAGGCGAGCCCTGGAACCAGTCGCGCATGTGCACGGCGGCAGCGTTGGCAGCCGACAT
>JAMFLO010000444.1:0-25956 GCA_027475765.1 Paralagenidium karlingii
TGCGTGTAAGATGTTTGAACAAGATCAGGATCTTTGATTGAAGTTGGTACGTATTTGATGATTTGGTTCCATGTTTTTTTTGTAGATTCCGCGAATGAGTAGCATGGTTTTTAGTTGGATTCCGCGATTGGATGGTAAGACAAGCAAGTCAAAAACGGCTTTTGTCCTACCAAAAAACAATCAAGAAGTAAATCCAGTGCCCATATCCGCGGGCAAAGCGAGCCACTCAGGCAGTTAATAATCCCGCGACTCATCTAGACTGATTGATTCAATCAGTCTAGATGAGTCGCGGGATTATTCCACAGGATGCAGCCATCCTGTTGTTTTGACTAAACAGCAGGACGGCTGCATCCTGTCCATGCAACTCGCTTTCCTGGTAAGTGGTCCAGTGGATTCTCTGGAGTTTCTTGCATCGAGTCGAGTCGGACAGCCGGACAGCAGATGAATTCATGCAAAAATCGATTGCTCAACAACAGCGTACGATGAGTAAATGATCGCACAGCTGGACGCGATGCTAGGGACCTGCTGAACCCTTTTGTAGTGGCTTGAGCGGGTCGGAAAAACCTGTCATAACTTTGTACCCGTGTAGACTTGATACGGTCCTAACAGCAAATCTAATCCACTTCATTATCCATTTGGTCCTTCCATATTTCATTCCCTGACATCTTGAGTCGAAAAGAAACTCTTGGACAACGAGAAGCTTCCGTCATCCTCTTCCCATCATCGAAATCTTCTGCTTCCATCATGTAGGGTGTCATGAGGGCCATAGGACAGCCATGTCAGTACTTTTGGAACGGCCTGTCGCGATTGACAAGTAACTCTTGTATATATCCATCAGGACCAGGCGATGACTCGACAATCCACTCAAGTATATTTGCTACAACTCGTGCGTCACACGCCTTCCAATTGATTATCAGTCGATGGTTCTTTTGCCAATTGATCGTCGTGTTTCTCAACGGGATTGTTTCGTTTCACAGGGTGGGTGGCCCTGTTGAGCCATGGCACCAGAGAGCTGAGCACTCAATGGGAGCTACAGCGCTTTGTACCAGAGAGAGCCATCGATCAGCTTGATGATATCAACGGATGGGGCTGGACGACGAGATTGCACGGGTGACCGGAAACCGACGATGTGCTGGCTGGTTGCTTAATGTCAATCCAATTGGCGGCACAAAAGCAATTTATGCTGATTCTGGCTGATATCCCAGTGGATTGCGCTCTTCTCTCTCGCGCCTGCTCCCATCCACATCTTGCTAAGCCATCAACCGAAATCACCCAACCAGCTCCCCACAAGTTCTGCAAGACGCCATGAAGCCAACTGCAAGCCACCACCCAAGCCAAGGAAGAGCCACCGCAAAGGCGAAGAAGAGGATGCTACAGAGGAATCCAGTGATTCTTTTTTTATCATGAGGAGGGAGCGCAGCAGCTCATTTCATCGTCGAGATCGAAGGATTTGGGGGGAACGGTGCATTTGTGGTCAGTCTCAAGAGCCAACCGCCGGCAGCCAGAACAAATGGCTTCAACTGCTACACCAGTCAGCGCCGCGCATGGCTGCCTGTTTAGTCGACCGTATGGCCTCAAGTCAATAGCCCCACCCATCGCCTTTCATCTTCCAAATCATCAGCAGCCCTTGCCCACTTGATCTTTTTCGAAAGACCGCAACGGTACTGTACCACTTGACTACCTACTTTTGAGCCCAAATCCATTGAAATCCCACTCCAAGTACCCAAGACAAGCCATTATGCACCCTCAGTTGGTGTTCTGCACCTCAAATCAGGCCACATCCTCGCCAAACCCATCCGAAAATGACGTGGTCCACTTCGAACGTGCTCTGATTTTTTTGGTTGATACTTTTCTTTCTATGGTGTGGTCCACCTCACTTTCGACTTTGGGCTAGCGTGCGAGAGAGTGGAGGTTTGAGTGCACCAGTCTTGAGGGCTTTCAGCATCGTCAAAGCCGCTCTGAGTGTGCGCAACCGTAATGCCCAGCAGCTGTTAGTAACCCCAACATTTGCCAAAGCAACCCAACACATATACGACCTTGATAAAGAGACGGAGAAGAAGAATATTGTGAGACGACCAAGCACCAACCACGCACGAGCGCCACAAGCAACAAAACGCGCCAGGACCAGGATGAAAGTGCTCCGAGCAGCCGTCTCGGGCTCCCGCAAGCGCTACAACCAAGATGGGTTTGATCTTGATCTGACCTATATCACGCCCAAAATGATCGCCATGGCTTACCCAGCCACGGGCATGGAGAAAACCTATCGCAACGACATCAACGAGGTCCGTATTGGGGAATGCGTTGATTCTTGGCGTGTTGCGTGGCACCTGGTCACTACTTTCCGCGACGAATCGACCAACCGTCCAGTCTGACTCATGGACTGACTCTCTCTCTCTCTCTCTCTCTCTCTTGATCAGGTTGCACAATTTCTGAATTCGCATCACGCACAGAACTACCGAGTGTACAACCTGAGCGAAAGGTACGACAAGCGCGGCGGGCGGTTATTATGGTCATCTCCCGAGCTGCCAAAACTGATCTCAGCGGCACACTTTTTGATGTCTTGTGTGATAGAGTCTACGATTACTCGAAGTTTGGCAATCGCGTGTTGGAATGTGGCTGGCCTGACCACCATCCGCCGCCACTGCATGTGGTCATTGACATCATGAACGATATGCTCAACTGGGTGCGCCAAGACGATGAAAACATTGTCGTGGTGCATTGTCTTGCGGGCAAAGGACGCACCGGGGTGATTTGCTCGTGTTTCCTGTTGCTCAGCGGCTTTTATGGAAGGTGGGGGAGGAAAAAGCAGCCTGGTCCCTGTTGGTCAGCCACTGATTTGCAACTGACGATCGTCTGTCTCTTGCCGCTGCTCAATATGTCTGCACAAAGTGTGTCCAATCTGAACTCGGACAAGCAGTTGAGAGAAATGGCCAACCACGCGATCCGGGATTTCTGGAATGCACGAGGCCAAGGCGTTCGCTTTCCAAGCCAGGCGTTGTACATTTACTATTTTGCGCGCATTCTGCGGCATTTGGGTGATCCCATTCCACCACAACTTCCGCCCCTGCACGTGTCGCGAAGAATGGTTGGAACCTCAAGTGACGCATTTGGAATTGTGTTCATGCATGGTTGCCTAACTATCGGGACTGTTGTGGCGTGTTCGAAACAGTACCTTTCCAAGATTAAGATCCGCGGCATTCCTAATTTCGAGTCTTCGTCAAACGGAGGTTGTACACCAGTGCTTCAAGTGCTTCCAGCACCGTCCCAGCATGTGGACACCTCGCTGTTGTACAACAGTTCGTGGGAAAAGCCCGTGTTTGACACTTATGCAGCCGATGAAAGGGGCATCATCGAGTTTGAGGTGAGCAGTGGTTTTCATTGTGTGCGGTGCATTGCTGTGGGAGGTATGTAACAGGTCTTTTGTGGCACAGACCAATTGCTTCATTCAAGGAGATACATTGGTGCGCTGCTTTCATGCTTCATCGAGCACAATCATGGGCAAACACATTTCCCAGATGTTCCATTTCACTTTCAACACAGGTTTTCTTCGTCGATCGGTGCGCCGTGCATTGAACCTTGTGCCTGTTGGTTTTCACTGTCAAGTCGACTGACGAAGACCGTTGGATCTAGAGCGCGACCGGAGTGTATCGATTGACCAAGCGAGAGATTGACGATGCTAATGGCAACAAACGCTTCCCGAGCACGTTCCGTGTGGACTGCCACGTGTCGGAAGACACCTCGAACAACACACCACATCCCAACAAACTGACCAAGGCTGCGTCCGAGATGATCAATTGCGTGATGCCCCATCGAGGCCAAAAAGATTTTGCGAGCGCTAAAGATGCGCGTATGCGGTTGAGTTTCTCCAAGCCCAAAGTTGGCAATGTGAATGCCCGACCTCCACGATCTAGTGAAGGAACGATCGCTACGCCACCGACAATGGGCTATCTATTCAAACAAGTGCGTTGCTTGTTGGCCGAATGGCTTGTTCTGCGTTTCGGAGAACCTCATGGTGAATACTTTGTGCATTAGGGTGGCTTTGTCAAGAACTGGAAGCGTCGCTGGTTTGTTGCACGAGAGGGCAAGCTGTGTTACTACAACAACTCATCACAGCCGACGCCACTTGGAGTGGTCAACTTAAAAGTATGTTTGCACGCGCATCGTTTCTTTGGAATGTAGATGGAGAATTCACTCATCATCGTGTCTGCGTTTCCGGACAGAATTCAACGATCGATGTGTGTACTTCTAATGACGTGAATGCCAAGTCATCCAATCTGTTTTATTTCAAGGTGATGCCTGCGAAGAATAAGCACCGAACGTATTATTTTGGCGCCGAATCCGAACAAGAGATGATCAAATGGATTCGGGAACTGGGCAAACAGAGTTGTTATGGTATCACGGTGTCAGACGATCAATGCATGCTGGATGTGGATTATGGAAACGAAAACGAACTCGATGGGAATGGCCCTCAAGACCAAGCACAAGACGATGAACGCTGGTCCCAACATGCCGGCATGAATGGTCTTCCGGCGCCAACACTTCGTGGTGCCTCCTCGTCATCTTTGTCATCGGCCAGTTCACCCAACGCCAGTGATTCTCCAGACGTCTCTCCGTCGTGCATGGCTTCTCTGGCGATTACTTCACCGACCGGATCAAACAATTACACTTACTCCCCGCCGCGAAAGCCCCGCAGTCGTAACAGTCATTTGGCTCGCAAGCGATCCACACCGTCGTTCCATTCGGATCCTCCCTTTGCTACCAAGCCACCACTGGCGTACTCCAACATGTACGAAGTGCAAGACGATGGTGGCCAGTTTATGAGCGAAGATGAGTTTTCTTCGCGAGATTCCGTGAATGCCACGCTGACAGTGTCCCGCGTGGTCAACAAGCGCCAAATGTCGGTTGAAGAGACAGCCACAGTATTGAATGAGACCCGAAGCAAATACTTGTACACGGTGGATGAATTGGAACAAGCTCAAGAGCTTCAAAAATCACTGAGCAACAACCGCGAAAGAAGCATCGCGTTCAGTGGACTGTGTTCCGTAGATGTCAACATGGCGGCCGAGTTTTTGGCCGAAGTGGTCGCGAAAGAGCATCCTGCGTTACTTGATGCGTTTGAGAACGATCCCATCGCATTTGTTCGTCTCATTGCGGGCGATAAACCAACCAATTAGGTTACCAAACTCACTCAGAATATAACCATACAGCAAGCGTTTGTCATTCTTCACACTTTGGCAGGAGCAGCATGGATGTTATGGGCCAGGACGTAGTTGCATGTTGTGACGTTTTTACCCAATCGGATGCTTCTTCCTTTTATTCTTGATACCCTTGGTAAAGCTATTGGGATGATCCTATTCGTTCTCCCAGAGTCCAACCAGACCTCTATGCGATCTTGTAGGGGCGTTTGCACGAGCTTCTGGCGGCTCTTGGCGAGGTCCTTTGGCACCAACCGACGGACAGCTCTCGAGTCGCCGAAACAAGAGTCGCCAGTCTCCAGTTTCGAGTCCAGATCCAGAGAGAAAGAGGGCTTTAGCTGTAGCTACCCAACACCAAGTGACAGCGCGCCTCCGAGTGGTTGTGACTCACCGCCTCTTCCATTTGCTCCCTCCGTTCACGGTTGATCACTTCCCAAACAGATCATGAGAGTTCTCGCCGTTCTTGCTGCTCTGGTGGGCGCTGCGAAAGCAGACACTTGCCAGATGGAGTGTCAAACCCGAGCATCCAAGCTCATGGAAGCAAGTTGTTCGGTCTGGCGTGATGAGCTTCCACGACCTGCCTTGTACGTCGCGTGCAAAGATGCCTTCGAGACTGGTAAGACATGTGGCTTACAGTGTTTTGCTTACCGAGTCGAGTGGATGCTGATGACGAGCCCTGACTTGATGAACAGCCTACCACACGTCATGCGAACAGTTGTGTACGGATGAACCCAATTACAGCACCATCATTGCCAAGAAATTCGACATTTGCGATGCTTGGAAGTCGTCGGGTCAACAATCCTACGTGCAGGCCTGTTTGTCGGGGTACGGCGGAGGCTTCAACGCCGCCAAGAGCGTCTTGGAAGACTCCCAGGCCGCCAGTACGGCTTCCCCTGCCCCGACCAAAAAAGAAACTGAAGCGCCGACCAAAAGCGAGAGTTCGAGCAGTGGCTCGGCTACTGTCAAGAAGATCAACGTCAAATTGCAGGACAAGGTGGGTGGGGTGGTCGGCCGATAAATAGAAAGTAGAGACAGCAGAGGATGAAAATAATTGGTGACGATGATGATGCTCAGAATCTTCTTGAACAGGCTCGCGATGAAGCTGCTTCGGCGTTTGCCAGCGGAAGCCATGCTGATCTCTAAGGCATCCCATTCCAGCTCGTGCATTACCGTCACTTCCATTTTAAGAAAAAGACTTGCGGTACAATGTACCAACCGTTTTTCATGTTTTCGGTTGACGCCACACTATTCTAGGCCCACAACCCACCTGAAATCATGTCTACTCTTCTATTTTCGGATAACTTGATCTTTTCTCTCCGCACCACAGTGGTACCAGGTACCATTGCCTTGGTCGAAAGATTTCAATGGCTTTCTCAGTTGGCAAGTTGACTTCAACCCCCGCCGCTGACGAAGATGTCGCTTTGCAGAGCAAGCATAAGAGCTTTGCTGTTGGCACTGAATGGCTGGCTGCTGATCAGCAGCTTTGGTCATCAAGCTGTACGGGCCGTGCTGCGGGTCGTTCAACCCGTTCAGAGTGAAGGCGCTGAACAACTGAGCCATGATATTGATCATCAGTTGGCGCTGTTTGGCCACCCGCCCTATGGAACCAGTCTGGTTGGCAGATTGGTACTCGCGCCACAGGTCAATCGAGACGGCTGTCAGCGCTTCGATCGGCTGCAACTGGCGGTACAAATGGCGCTGGAAGACCAGTTCAAGGACCAAGAGGACGAATACGAAGAAGACGAGGCGACGCGCCAACACAACGCCCAACAGCGTGGCCAAGCCGACTTGACCCAGCAAGAATCCAGCGACCAAGTCATTCTGATGGTGCAGCGCGGTCATTGCCACTTTGTAGAGAAAGTCAGTCGTTTTGTGTCTTTTCTCCTGCTTTTGCTCTGTTCCGTGTGGAGTTGAGACCTGAAAGCGACATGTCATGCTTGTTGGATTGTTCTTTGCTCAAGGCTCGAAATGCTCAAGAAGCCACGGTGAATGGCTTGGTCATCTACGATACGGCACCAGAAAGACGTCCGCTTCCAATCATGGTAATGAAATCGTTTATCCATTAGATGCTTGACCACTGACTTTGCTCTGGATACTCCTCAGGCAGATGACGGCACGGGCGGCGACGTCGTGATTCCTTCTGTATTAATCCACTGGGATGATGCTCAAAAGCTGATGGAGCTGATGAACCAATCCACGACCATCCTGCAGATGAGCTGGGAAGTGACTCGTCATCAGGACCACGCCGAGTATTCGCTGTGGTTTTCTTCGCGAGATCCTGCGTTGCACCAGTTTATTGAAACTTTTCATGACATTGCGATGGAATTGGGGGACAAAGCTACTTTCACGCCGCGGTATGAAGTGTACGATGGCAGCAATTGGGGCTGCCATGGCAAACACAAAGATTCCGTACCGAACAACTGTGACAAACTGTGCGTGTTTGACGAGAAGTTTTGCACTTTTGACCCGGAGCAGAACAACACCATTGGCCTTGATGGAAAAGATGTCTTGGAAGAAGATGTACGTCAACTGTGCGTACATGAAGTCGCCGATCAGCGTAACGATCCCAACCTGTTTTGGCAGTATTTGATCGATTTTAATCGCCAGTGCAGCCCCGTAGAGTTGGCAGAACAGAGCTTCACTGCTGAGTGCTCGTCTCGTGTCCAGCAGCAACTGAACATCTCTGGTGTTGAAGATTGTGTCGGGGCGCGAGGTATCGATCTTCTTCAGGAGCAAGTCGTCGCAAGAAAACAGAATGGAATTCTCACTTTTCCCCAATGGACTGTCAATATGGTGCAGCTTTTTGGCAGTATCGACTGTGATCATCCGATCTCACCGACAACTTGTCCCCCTTTGCGTATGATATGTTCTGGTTTCAGTGATGATTCTGAAAAGCCTGAAGCCTGTTCTACTGCTTACTGGAAGAATAGCTGCGTTACTCCTGCTGAACAAGATGATTGCGGAGATTGTGCAATTCGTGACAGTGATGAGTGGAATGCAAGGTGCAAAGGCTGTGACGGGGTCTTGAATAGTGGTATGAAGAACGATGTTTGTGGCGTATGTGGCGGCGATGGTCATGTTGACATTTGCGGTAAATGCCTTCAGTCGACGGATCCGAGCAGAGGAAGAAGCTGCTTGGACTGTGAAGGTACTCCGAATGGTGATGCCAAGCTGGATGCCTGTGGAGTCTGCAATGGTCATGGATCGTTCGATGCCTGCGGCCTTTGCTTGGATGCTAACGACCCAAGACGTCAGAACTATCGATGCCGGGTCGACGATGACCCCGATGCTGTCAAGGCCAAGGCGGAGATTTCGGGCATTTCAGTGGATCAGTTTGACGCAAATGTTCTTAGTGCATTTCAGCACGCAATTGGGTTCTTGGTGGCAACTGAGGCTGAACAAGTGCTCGTCAAGACGATCGATCCTTTGGGAGGAGACAACCATTCGTGCCAAGTGTTTTTCTTTGTGGCTTGTGATGATGAGTTCTGCAGAGAAAACACTTTGCAAAAGCTGAAAGACCTCAGCGCATCGCTTGAGATCGAAATGAAAATGCGTTCAGAACAGCACAAACAGGAACGAATCCGATACATCCAACCTGTGGCACATTTGATCGACAAGATCCGATTGCATTCGATTTCTTCAGACCCGCTTCCGATATTGTCGGCAACAACACGTAATGGAGCTTCCCACATGGTGACTTCCGAATTTGGTCCAACTTTGGGCGTGTTGTGTTTATTGGGTCTCGGCGTGCTGTTTGTGGCCATGAAAGTGCGGGAAGAAAGAATGCGACGGGATTTTTATCAAATGTTCTCGACCTACACACCGTTGACAGCGATGGAAGAACAGGATGCGGAGACGAACGAACGGTTTTCCTCCTTCGATTGAGCGGCGTTTTCTGGGTCAGTCAAGAGTTTGATCATTGTGCGCCATATGAAAGCTGTAGTGAGAGTAAGTTCAGATCTCGATCGCATGCTTCAATACATTCCGATGAAGCATTGTACATATGGCCAAGCATCTCCTGCACCGCCAAAACGACGCAAGTACAAGTACAACTAGTGCTTCAAGAGCTACGACCTTCTCTTACTCTGGCTGGTGGGTTTACACTCTTTCTGACAGCAACACCCACTAGGTAAACGCTGATACGTCAAACGATACAACTCTTCATCCAAGTAACATCACGATCGAGATGAGTGAATGCTCATGTTGAACGACTACAAACGCCATGATCATGCTGTCAAAGCAGCCTGAGTGTCTTGCAGAATCCACGTATCCAACGTTTCGAACACTTGATCCATCGTTGGTCGTTTGTCGGGTCGCATGTCAAAGCACTTGGTCATCAATGCGCGATGACTGTTGGGCATATCTGTCGGGATCTCGACGCGTTGACCTTCCAGAATGCGCGCGGCAGCTTCGTTGGGACTCAGATTCGGAAACGGTTCTTGGCCACCTGAGAAAATCTCGTAGAGCAAGACGCCAAACATGAACGAGTCCGACTGGTATGAGAACACATGCGGCGACGCAATGCACTCGGGGGCCATCCATTTCAAGGCGCCAAAGCCATGCTTTTCGTCGTCAAAAAACAAGCCAGTGTCTTGATGGCCGCGTCGCGCCAAGCCAAAGTCACCCACCTTGATGCGAAAGCTGTCATCCACCAGGCAATTTCTTGCCGCGATATCCCGATGAATGAAATTGCCCTGGTGGATATTCAGCAGTCCGTGGGATGCATCGCGCGCCATCAAAGTCTTGGTGAAAGTGGAGAACGAGCTGCCAGAACGATCGTTGGTGAGCACCTCTCGAAGATTTCCGTTCGGAACAAACTCGGTGACAAGTGCAAAAGGCGATGAAGCCGAGGAGTTGGACGAAGAGCCACATGCGTCATCGTTCAACACACCAAACAGTTCAACAACATGTGGGTGCTTTCCAAGCAACTGCATGACAGCCGCTTCATGACGAAACTCCTCCATCGCGTTGGTATTGCTCTCAAACAAATCGGAATGCATCGTTTTAACGACCACTTTCTCGTTGTGCCATTTCGCCAGCACGGCGTCGCCGTAATAGCCACTTCCAATTGGTTTCAAAAGTTCCACTTCGTGCGATGAAATGAGATTCGTCTGACACGGAAGGGTTTCCAAATGGGTCGAAAGCAAGCATCTTTGTTGGTCTCCTTGCTCAGCCTTGATCATATCGTTGGGAAGGTCGTCACTCCAAGCCCAGTCATTCTCGAGACTGGTGGTGTTCAATCGAATGTAAAGCATTGAGACGTGGGTTCCCACGATGATTTTGGCAGTACAAAGCAAGTCGCACCCAGTCGAGAGCTCCTGCAGCAAAAAGCACTCAAACGAGACTTTCTCCAGCTGATGGTGCCATCGAAATACCTTACAGTCTTCATCCACGACTCCAACAAACTCATTAGGCTGCAGACAAATCGTCACAAGAGTGCCATACTCCACAGTCAGCGAGTGGGAGAGTACACCTGTTTCTTTGTCCGCTTCTTCCAGAGCACGCTCAACCATTTCTTCGCGTTGAGCTTTGAGATATGCCCACAAATCCACGCGAAACGTTGCCTCGGTGGAAATGCTGCTGGGTCCAAACGCACTGAAATGCACCTGGTCCTCTCTCGGTGGCATTTCTTCGTTGGCAATGGATCGAAATGTGCCGCCTCCACTATCAAACAGTGATCCATTGGGCGCCGATCGAGGAATCACCACATGATTGACCAGTTCTTCTTCTGAAGAAGTCTCGTCAAAGTCAAACTCATCGTATCGTTGGACCGTGGAGTCGTCTTCTGGTTCTTCGTCTTCTTTGTCACTTTCGAGGTCAAACCCATCGTACAATGCTGGCACTTTACGGAACGCGTCTCGTTGGAAAGTTGTGTACCCCGAGATCGAGGTATCCAACGTGAAAGAACCCAGGTTAGGTAGCGTCGTAGTCGTCTTGGATGCGGGTTCCTTTTCAACAGGCTGTGGTTGATTGGCTCCCAACGCAAAGGAGAACCCCGAACGCAGGACCTGGTCTCCTGGAATGGTTTCTTGGTCATGGCTGGCCGCATTGGGGCCATAGATCCCCACAAGGCTTCCACTCACTGGGAACATGGATCGACGAGACCGCCACGGACGATGTCTTCCCATCTGTCCAGAGGCGCTTGAGTAGGTATTCCCATCCAGCAAAGCCCAAAGAAAGGCAGAGAGCGTCAACGTACCCGAAATCGAGAGGAA
Source organism: Paralagenidium karlingii (assembly GCA_027475765.1). Lineage (NCBI taxonomy): Eukaryota > Oomycota > Peronosporomycetes > Paralagenidium > Paralagenidium karlingii. The sequence goes on from JAMFLO010000444.1 coordinate 11,411, forward strand.
GTTCGTCTTTGTTTGCCCTCCACTTCTTTTTCACTTTCGTTGTCCGTGTGGCCACGACTGTCTTGTCTTAGAAATGGACTCGAGATGAAAGTGGTGAGTCGACTCAAGAACGAGTCTAGAAAGAGCCGTCTTGTCATTCGGGCATCAAAGATGGACTTGAACCCGTAATTCAAAAAGCTCGGCGCATGGTGCAACCAAACTCGATTAAACAAGTCTTCAGTCGAGAGTTTGTCCACTGAACAACCCACACAACCAACACAAACGCATGAGGGTTTGTTGCCAAAGCCAAGAGCATTTGCAGAAATCAGCGCCTGAGCTCACCCAAGCAATCGTGCAGAATCTGTTGGCAGGCATGCGAAACGTGGCTCAATTCTTCCTGGATAATGGCATCAATCTCGTCGGGTTCTGCATGCACCAGTCTCAATGGCAGATTGATGATGACTTTTTCTGTTGCCGACAGTGTACACAGTGACGCGAGAATCAACCCAAACGTAAACACGTCGTTTTCCTGAGACGCGTGGGTTGCTTCCACCAGTGATCGGCCGTTCAAAAGATCATCAATCGGCAAGAGCCAAAAACACTCGAGCGATTCCCGATGCACAAGAATCTGGTCCAAAGCCAGGTTCCCGTTGAAACTCAGTTGATGCTTGTGCAAAAAGTGCAATTGAAACAACAAGTGAAAGCCAATGCGCTGGATCTACGTGGGGAGAGAAAGCGAGATGACAGCGACAAGTGGGAAACAGTGCAGTCAGTGTGTTTCGTAGACAGCTGGGACATTGCACAACCAACCATCGGAGGAGAAGAATCAACTTGCCTGGGTCTCTTCCAGAGATGCCATTCGGTGTGAGGGCTTTTTGCGCGTGATCCGTTGCAGACTCTTCCACTCTTCTTTTCGCCTGGGCGGCAAATGTTGCACAAACACAAAACAGTCTTCCGCTTGGGTCGCGCTCTCGTCGGTTTTGTCTCGCAGTTGATCTAGTGCCAACAGGTTGTTCGTGTGACGAGCATTCAGGTGATTACCATTCAATGCCGGGGACCCGTTGGCTATCTGGTGCAGGTTGTGTTTGTGGTCTTGGTTGTCTTCGTGTTCGTGCGCCAGTTGTTCGGTCCAAACGGCACGGACTACTTGAAACCAATGGCTTTTGCTCTCCAGAACGGTCATCACATGCTGCAGAGTCTCCATTTGCGCACAAGTCACTTGTTCTTGTGGGATCCAACTGAGCAACACCCACTGGCAGTCTGCAAGAGTCTCATCGCTCGTGCTCGCACCAGAAATGGACCTGGACCTCGATCTCGACCGACACAGACGCATGGGCAAGCGCAATGGTCGTGTGCGCTGTTTCACAATGCGGCAACAACAGGAAGCGCAACACGAAGAAGCCGTCAGAGACACTGACAGCGACGAAGACGAGCGTAAGAATCTTCTCTTGCTTGCAGCTTGTGTAGTTCGCTTTCGACACCGCGCACAGGCATTGGCGTTTTCCATGGCTCGGAATTGCGGGCACCACGTCTGATGATGGCGTTGAAGCGTCAACGCTTGCTCATGGAGACATGCACAGGGCATTTTGTCCAACATGGAGCCATAGCATCGGGTCCCCGTGGAAGAAGAGCCCGACAGTGCTGCTGTCGGTTTGCAGCGCGCATCACAACCAGAGAGACACATAGCCCAAAGGCAAAAAAAAGCACATACAAGTTGGAGATCTCAGTCTGTTGGCTTCATAAACACGACGAACAAGAGCAGCACTCGATCCACTCACGCTCTTTGGCGCATGCCATGGTTTTGGCCGAAGCGGCGTTGTTCCAAGAAGTAGAAGAGCCCAAAGCTATTGAAGAAAAAGGAAGCCACGAGCCGAGAAGATACCGTGCTCTGCGTCGTTTCGGACTCAACGAAGCAGTTGACGAAGAAGACGGCGAAGAGGAAGCCGAGGAGGACCCATCGCGCGCGCGAGGCTTCGCTGACGCCGAGCCAGCGGAAGGCGCTGCATTTGCCATTGGTAGGGGGTTTGTTTGGGTTTTGGGCGTGAAACTCGCCGCCCCCTCCCTCCCCCCTCCCTCATGCGCCGATCAACATTCTCGCGAACGAAGGACCATCATTCCCAAGTTGATGTTGACGTATTGACTAGCATATGAAAGCCAAGTGAGTTGAACTGACACTTTTGCTTGTGACTGATTGGTCCAACGGCGCCAATGGGAGCGGATCGTGGTTGGGAACATCTTCGCTGTGTGGTGGCGTGTTTGAGGATGTGCTGCTGTGCCATGGACCGATCAGTGTAGAATGTCAAACCATGCTTGTACTGGTGCATCCTCTTTCTGCAGCTCTTCCTGCTCCTGCTGTAATTCTGATCTGCACACTGCTCTCCATCGGCATTTCTGTCCATGGTGGTCACTCCCCAACGCAGGTCCACGCACTTGATGAAGTACATTAGACATAAGCCAAGTGGTTGACACCCTCCACGCAAACGCTCCTTTGGTTGGCCACGACAAATGGCTCATTACGTGATATAGTCAATACTCATCTTGTTCTCCTCGACCTCGACGATTTGGGGACAACTGGTAGCACGTGGTGTGACCACTTCTTTGGTTTGTTCGCCGAGAATATGGTCATTCACGATCTGCGCGTCCTGGATCAACTCAATGACTTCGTGCAGGGTGTCACAGGCTTTTAACAATGCTGGAACAAAGCCCACTTGCACGTCGTAGCGGCTCACGCGCCATTTGCCAGACTCGGGGTCCACCACAAACTGAAACTCGTTCTTGCACGGGTACGACACCACGCGACCGATCAGCTTTTGCACGAGCGGCTCGTTCGCAAGTACATGCGGAAACACTTTTTCGACGGTCTGGCGTGAAAACTTGGCGTGGAGCGCGGCGTTGGATACCACGATCGGTGCTTCCTTCGAACCCGAGAGCTGCAGTTTCTCCAGCTCAAAACGCAACGCATCGTGGTACTCGCCATATGTGCTCCATTGCTCCACTAGCGCGTCGACACCATTGAGATCGCCAAAGCCCAGGTTGGCCACCATAGACTCCTGCAAGAACAGCACTTGTTGCGTCCGTGTGATGCGCGTACAGGTTTGTGCATTTGGTCGGGGCATGCCAAACTCAAACAGCCGATAGTATTCCCGAGCGATTTGAAGTAGTGGAGGTTCATGGACCACTTGTCGTGTCTGGTGCATCAGTATGAGCGCGTTTTGTCGCTCGCACAGCTGCACCACTTCGCGGCGCAACTGGTCCATGTAGCGATCCAGATCGGCGATGTATTGCTTGCGCTTTTCGCGGTATTTCTTGCATTTCTCCCGATTGGTGAGCTTTTGTTTGATCGGCTTTTTCTGTTTGCCGCACCGTCGCACTGGTTGGACTTGCGGTTGCTCTGGTTGCTGTGGCTGGTCATGGTGTTGTAGACCCGGCGGGTCGGTTGAATCGGACGAGGTGGTGGTGGCACACGAAGCGGACCATGACGACACCGTAGAGGTTGAAGCAGCAGGTGGAGCTTGCACTGGTGGCATCGCTGGAACGACTGGCACCACAACGCTGCAAAGCTCGGTGTTGGTGTTGGTGTCCGTCATCGGCGGCATCGACCCATCAAACGGATGCAACCAATCGGTTTCCACCGACTGCAGCAACGAGACGAGAGATTCTCCTCTACACCACAGACAGTGTGAGACGGCTGACAAGTAGAGAAGGCAAAGAAAAACGACGCGCAATAAGCCCTTGATCCTCCCCAGGAGGAACAAGCAATGTAGTGTATATACTACCTCTCCATGTGCCTTGGCGAATTACTTCGACGTTAACTTCTGTATGGGGGCACTTGAGGGAAGGGCGGGGGGACGAGAAAAAGAAATCAACCGCTTTCGTCGGTCGGTAACTAAAGCTGCGCTGCATGTCTTTACGGTTACAACCAAGAAAGAGCCATGACAGGGCAATGCCATGACGACACTCTGGCGCCGACCATCGACCGTTGTCGTGTTCGGCATCAGAGTTGGGATCCGACTCGGCTGGCTGGATCGGAGGAGCCGAAGGCTGCATTTACTCCCAAGCCTCCATGTGCTATATGGGTAATGAAGGTCCATTGCGATGTGAAAGCGTGACGGCGATGCGACTCCATGCGGTGTGATTGAGCAACAAGCGATCTGGAGCCATGGGTTTGGATCGCCCCAACATGGAAGGGCGGTGTGAATAGTATTGCCAACAAACGAGTTGTTGTTCGTGTCATGGGTTGGCGATGGTGTGGGTGTCGAGGAGAAAGCCCAGAGTCCCCCCGCGACACCCCGACAACTGCTTGCCGTCAATGCTGTTGATCCCTTTCTGACGTGTGTTTGGCTGAATCGAGGCGCACACGAAGCGGTCGAGTTGGTTTTGATGCGAGCCTTTTGTCACGTGCATCAAGACAAAGCAGACATGCAAATGATCCCTGCCAACCCGTTCCATCACTGGTGCCTCGGAGCATTTTCGAAATTGACGATTTGGCAAATGGCTTTCACATGGTTTGACCCAAGACGGTCAACAGTGTGATGGAAGTACGATGCCTTGTGTTGATCACTTGCTTGCTGTTCAATTTCCATGTCGAAGATGTCGTTCAGCGATGGTGATTCATCTGTTCGCGCAGACAAACGGGTGGTACTGCTCGTTCAAGGCTCCAAGTGCAGCAGTTCTTCCTCTTGCATCCATTATGCTCAAGTCTTGCAATTGTGTGACAAGTGCCAGTTGACCTGTTGCAGCCAGTCAAGTGAAGCGGACCAGGACGATTGTGCAAGGCGAACTCGCGCATATGGATCGCTCAGACGGTGCAATTCGAAGAAATTGATGGCAGAGCCAAGAGGAAGGCATCAACAGACTCGGGTTCAGGGCGATCAGCGAAACGCAAGGTGCGAGTCCAAGAGGTTCGCGCATGCGATGCGCAGAAAGTGTGCACACCATGACATTTGCCTCACCGGTGGCACCTTGGATGGAAACTTTAATGCATGTCTTAACGCAGCATCAAAATGACGACTCTGGTCCAGAGGATTATGGGACTGGCCATGATTGCAAACCCTAGTCGAAGAAGAAAGATGCTGACTCTGGCGCAATTGGTGTGCGACAAACGGTTGCAAACTGGCGCGTTGAATCATGTCGTCCAATAGTGAATCAGCATGATTTTGGTCGATTGTGCGGATTACCACTCGCACTCGTCGTCGCAAGTACCACGCACTCCATGCTGCTACAGTTTCTTCTCGGCGAGCGATTTGGCAAACGCGATGCTTGGATCGAGATCCGCACGGCCGTTGCACTGCGCAACATTTGAGCGACTGCCAACATCTTCTTGGACTGTGTAAGTGGATGCTTACCAAAGCAACACACCATACAGCTGATGGTGGCCGGCAGTCAACGGGCATTCGTTGTTCTGTTTGTGTGTGGAAAGTAAGCAGCAACGGTTGGATATCAGTCCTCCAAGAGAGGTTTCCTGCCCGTTGTGGAGTTCTCACATGGTCATCGAACCGAGGGCTGCTCGCCTTTGGCGATGGAGACGGCGGGCTTGTGGGTGTGGGCAAATCTCTCCACCGACAGCGCATCGAAACATGATAACTCGCAGCGATGGAAGCCTGGGTTCAAGTGCCACGTATCCAATATCCTGCGGCTCATATGCTGTAAACTGAGATTCCAAAAGTCAAGACTCACACACAGTCCGTCGCGTGATTGTCTGCTGTCTGCATCGTGGCGTTCGACTGTGTCTCCAACTCCAACGACTGGATCGCTTGTAGGTGCACGTTCATTGGCTACTCGGCGATCTTTGAGGGCAAAAGCTCTTGGATGTGGTCACGTTGAGTTGTGTTTGCCACACCAATCCACCGAGTACCATTGCATGGAATCCCAGGCGAAAGCGGTGGAGATCAAACCAAGCGATTCATCAGCTGATGGATGAAATGGCGAGAGGCGTGGTAGTGTGGATGATGACGTTTGGGACATTTGGCGTGGTGTGATATGGCAGTGTGGTGGTGCTGCTGAATGGGTGAAGTGACTACTTGCAGCTGAATTGCTGTGTTTTCAGATTAAAACTCAGCCGAAAACTCAGCCGGCTTCAACAGCGCCAGAAAGGAATCTCGCTGTTTCATGTCTCTGTGGCCCTTTTTAGGTGGGTGTGGGACAGGACGGGGCACTTGAATGTAGCGAAGAGCTATTATACATGCAGGCCAAAGACCTCTCGACCATACATGCGAGCATGAGTTGCTTTAGGTCTGGCTAGGCGGCGCCGTCTGATCCGACATCATAGCAGCCAGGATGCGCTGCCATTTCGGACGATTACCAGGTGAATGCGTTGAAAGTCATCAGAACCAGACCCGGTGGGCCTAAGGTTGGAGCCAGACTGATCTTCACTTGACTGATTCGATACTCAAACACTGTCGCATGGCCCATTCTCACTTCAAGTGAAACCGCCAATGAAAAGCGACGGTCTGTCTCTGTCCACAGAGTGGGTTACACTAAACAAGGATCCCAAGGATCTCAAGGGAAATCCCTTGTTTCGTCGAACGTTTGAATAGGCTTTTTTTGTTTCATGGACTTGGTAGCATCGCGTCGACCAAGGTCTGGACCAATGAGGTGGCTTTTTGTTGCCGAGGTAGGACTGTCAGTGGGTCGAAGTCCTATTCCCAAAGGGGGATCGGGGGAATCTGTGGATTTTCTCCTGGGCAGCTGTGGGACGAAAGTTCCCCCAGTCCTATTTGGAAGGTGTCTGAATAGGATTGGGGATTCCCATCTCTACTCTTCGCTGGACCATTCAGGGCACTCTAGTCCTGTTTTGGTCGAAGAAAAGGACGAGCTTGCAGTAGTACTTTAGGATGTTTTTGTGTTGGTGTACCAGACGCTAATCCTGTCGCATAAGGGATTTCGGGCAGCCCTAATCCTTCCAAATCCCGAAGAATCGCTTGCAGCCAATCAGGAGTCCCGAAAATCCTTGCGAGTTGAAGCCACGGAGATAGACGAATAACGGGGAGAGGACGAAACCGTAAGCCGTGATCTTTGGCTTGCAGCCCGAGTTGAGTTTGCCCTTGCTCGGCGCCGCGGGGGTCAGCCGTTTGGTCTTCTCCGCAGCATCCTCATTTCCAAATTTCCCGTGGACAACTCAAGTCAGCAAGCTACCAACAGTTTCCTTTTTTTACCGCATTGTCTTCAGCAAATTCTTTTCACGGACATGTTCAACCCATCCAAGCACGCGTTTCTCTCACCGACCCATGCAACCTCTGGCACGACTCCTTCGACGCCCCGATCGGACGCCGTGTACGTCGATCTGCAAGACCACGACGCCCCTTTTGCGAGCTCCGCAACTGTTGCTAGTGCCAGATCCCATGCTCCGGCTCATCCACCAATGCATCCTCCGACCCTCCCGCATGCGCATCCCCCACGCCATCCGCCACTGCACCCTCAAGCGGTCAAGCCTCATGCACCTGCCCATGCCCACGCTCCTTCCCATGGCTCTGCCCACGGCCATGAACGGCACTCTGTTGCCGAGTCGGAGAGCGAAGACCATCGCAAACGCTTTCTCAGTGACACTGAACGTTTGCTGGCTGAACACCCTCGTGAAACAAAGGCGTCTTTTGCTGCAAGTCTCGACGGGGGCAACACCTCGAATGACCCTCAACAACCAACAGCGTGGCACCTAGAACCAATGGAAAGACTGGTCAAGCTCTTTACCACCGATTTACGCTCTGGATTGACAACGGGACAGTACCACATGTCTAAACAACTCCACGGCGACAACGTGCTGGAACAAGAGAAAACGACTCCACTGTGGATTCTGTTTGCGCTGCAATTCTACAACCTCATCGTCGGAATGCTGTTGATAGCCGTGTCTGCAAGTCTGATTCTTGGCGAGTTTGTTGAAGGCATTGCCATCTTGTTCATTGTGCTGCTTAACGCCACCATTGCCACCTACCAAGAACAAAGTGCGAGCCAGGCGCTTCAACAGCTTGCCAAGTTGACAAGTCCTCAGAGTGTCGTCATCCGAGATGGCACGCAAGACGTGATCAATTCTCAAGATATTGTTCCAGGTGATCTCATCGTGTTGTGCACCGGGGATGTGGTGCCAGCCGATGCGCGTCTGGTTGAGACTAGCGACTTCAAAGTGAATGAAATGTTGCTGACGGGCGAACCCGAAGATGTGAGCAAGAAGAGTCATGCGAATGGTTGCAGTGGTCGACCGAATGCGTCTTCATCAGTGGCTTCGAGTGCACCGATGAAGAAACTGACGGCTGAGAACATGGTGTTTGCATCAACGACAGTGACGGCAGGCAATGCCACGGCGATTGTAGTGGCGACGGGAATGAAGACTCGCGTTGGTGCCATCGCCCAATTGCTAAAGTCGAAAGGGCAACATCATCAACAACAACAGGAGAACGAGACTCCGAAGAAATGCGACCTGGCCAAGTACAATCCGATCGCGGAATTTGCGGCTAAGTATCAACCGAAACTCACACCTCTGCAACGTTCGCTGCACCGTCTCGGGTTTGTGATGGGTGCCATTGCATTGACGGTTTGTGCGTTGGTGTTTGTACTGGGCATGGTTCGCGGCATCACGGACCCGAGTCATCTAGACCGTCCGAAGGCGCTCAGTTTGATCATGGTTGCAGTATCACTTGCGGTGAGTGCGGTGCCTGAAGGATTACCGATGGTCGTGACGATTTGTTTGTCGTCGGGTACGAGCGATATGGTCAAGAAGAATGTGCTGGTTCGCAAACTCGCAGCCGTGGAGACACTCGGTGCGGCTTCGGTGGTTTGCACGGACAAGACCGGCACTCTGACGGAAGGGAAGATGACGGCGGTGCGCATGTGGGGTGACTCGAAACTGTATGAGATCACTGGTAAAGGATTCAATCCGGAAGGTGGCATCTACTTGGACGGTGTCAATCAGTGCGCACCTGGGAGTGGCAATGTGCAGATTCGTTCGACTTTGCTAAGTTGTGTGCTGTGCAGCAACACGAAACTGAACCAGATCGAAGACGAGGATGGAGTAATGCAGTGGATTCCGCGAGGCAATTCTTCGGAGGCGCCTTTGATTGTTGCGGCGGCCAAGGCTGGTATCTGGGAGGAGTACGTCTCGGAAGACTACAAGCGCGTGGTGGAAGTTCCGTTTACTTCATCACGCAAGATGATGATGACGGTGCATTCTGTTCCTTCAACAGGGATGTTCGGCACTCTCTTACTTCCAGCCGAGAGCTGCAGGTATGTGGTTTGTGCAAAAGGAGCACCCAATGTGCTACTGGGTAATTGCATGCATTTCTGCGAGACGAACGGCAGCATCAAGCTGCTGGAGAAGCATCATCGCGATGAGATCATGCAGGCGGTGGATGATCTGTCGAGTCAGGCGCTCCGTGTGTTGGCAGTGGCAATTCGTCCGCTCAGTCAGCTTCCGTTTGATCGCAAGATGGATGACGTGGACGAGAAGTTCCGTCTGCTGAAGGAGCCGCTCGTGTTCTTAGGACTGATCGCGTCAATTGATCCTGAACGTGATGGCGTGCGCGATGCGATCGGTCTGGCTCGCAAGGCGTCGATCCGAACAGTGATGATCACGGGTGATTACTTGAAGACGGCGGTGGCGATTGCGAAGAACATTGATTTGCTGCAGGTTGGTGCAGACCCGAACGAAGAAGCGACGGACTGCAGCCAGCTTCGACCGCGTGGCGATGGAGAGTATTTGACCGAGAGCGAGATTGATGAGATCACTTCGCGCACATTGGTGTTTGCACGCGCAAAGCCTGAGGACAAGCTGGAGATAGTGAAGTCGTTGCAACGTCAAGGTTTGATTGCTGCGATGACGGGTGATGGTGTGAACGATGCTCCTGCGTTGAAGGAGTCGGACATTGGTGTAGCAATGGGAGTGAGCGGGACGGAAGTGGCGAAAGGCGCGTCAGATATGGTGTTGATGGACGACAACTTCTGTTCAATCGTGTCAGCGGTGGAAAAAGGTCGGGTGATCTATGCGAATATTCAGAAGTTCGTGTTGTTCTTGTTGTCCACTAATATTGGTGAGATCATCTTGGTGTTCTCGAGCATCGCGATTGGACTTCCGCTTCCATTGGAAGCACTTCAGATTCTCATCTTGAATCTCTTTTCGGATGGGATGCCAGCAGTTGCGTTGAGCATGGAGAAAGGAGATGAGCTGATCATGGAAGACCGTCCGCGACCAAAGAAGCAGCCGTTGATCCATGGAAGACTGTGGTTCCTGGTGTGTGCCAATGCGTTCTTCATTGCGATGGGAGCTTTCGTCACTTTTGCGGTTGGTGTGTACTGGAGCTTTGGCACACTATTGTTGTCGGACATTCTTCCTGCGAATGCGAAAGAACTCGAGAATTTTGAGAACGTGACTTGCCAACGATGGGAATCTGGTAATGGCTGGCGAATGTACGGCAATTGCCATGGTCGACATGAGAATGGCACGTACATCTTTGATGAGCATGTCGCGGGAATGTCTTACTATGAGACGGACTCGTTCGTGTGCTATGGTGGTTCCTATGCTTGTATGAAGGACGGTCAGTCACGCGCGCAAACCATGACTTTCATTTGCATCACGTTCACGGAAGTGCTTCGTGCGTTTACTGTGCGAAGTTTCACCAACCCGTTTTACGTGGGCTTTTTCTCGAACAAGTTTATGCATTGGGCGGCGTTCATGTCTGTCCTGCTGACGGTTTTGGTGACGAACGTGCCTGGGTTGATGGACGACGTGTTTGGGTTTGCGTACATTGCGTGGTACGAGTGGCTGCTGGCGATCGCTGGAGCGTTGAATTCGGTGGTGTGGGGTGAGTTGGTGAAGTCAATTCTACGTCGCCGCGATGCGGAACGCGAACGGTGGGAGTTGGTGAAGGACGGCTTTGAGTCTGTTTTGTTTGAGATTCGTCACGTTCAGCGTCACCTGGAGCGCATGGAGAGTGAAGGTACTATCGAGTGCAAACCGATCAGCTGAGCATGCTTTGAGGATATCTGGATAGGAAAGAGTTCGATAGTGATGTCAGGTTGTAGTGTATGCTTTTTTGTGTAATGTGTATTTGAAGGTTAGGACATTTAGACGGTGGTTGTAGTGTGCCTGATGGGCGATAGGTATTATAGCTCTCACTCTAATGTCATTACAATTCAAAGGCTATTAAGCTCAAAGAGACCACCTGAACATCTATTTAGGGATTGGGTGATGAAGCATTTTGGTTCAAGACAGTGCGTCTTCAAGAATGGCCAGTTAATACCTCAACGTCTCGCGAACTACGTCAAAGTCGATAAAGTGCTTCACCGGATGTGTCTCGGCACTTACGAAAGGTTACGCTGGCATGTTTCCCTGCAGGCTGCGGCACCGTAATTATACAAAGGGTAGGAAAACAAGTCAAAACAATTCTTCATCTTTCCCTCACTTGGTGGACGATACATTTTGACGGCTAAAATTCCGGTTGGAAGGTGTAAATGATTCTGACAGTCTTGCATACCAACAAAGCAGCTATCAACATGTTTGAAGGGTTCTTAGATGCACCCATCTCATGCTGCAATGGTCTGCATTTCACACTTGCAACATCGACTTATGGGAAATCAATGACAGCTGGATTGCCAGAGGCTGCTTCCCTGGCAACTCACTTATTGGCCCACGAAGTGTACCCACGTTGTCAACAACCTTTTAAGATCATGTACCAGCCAATCAACCACCGACGAATGCCACTCAGGAAGGATTAGATGTGACAGGTCTTGTCAGGCTGACAAGCTGCTAGCAGCAATGACCAATGAATCAAGAGGACCCAAAAGCCCGCATTTGAAAATGGCTGCTCCACTCGACTTGGTTCGAAACTCAGCTTTATTAGTCACCCGATGAATCAGATGTCTTGAAGAACACCATGCTCACTTCCATGTCAGCCCAAATGCATCAATTCTTCCAGGTCTTCGAGCTAGTCTGTTTGTATCCACAAAGCCATACATGGCCACATCCTCTTTTCTAGTGTATCATTTCTCACAGTGTTTTTGTGCGGTTTTTCATTCGTTTCCTTGTGGAAAGTGAGTGGGTTGGCCTTTTTCAGAACTTGACTGCAAAGGCGTCACAAGACAAGCTGAGCAACCCACTGCAAGCCATGAAAAAGCGCTGGCACCACGCGGTCGGCGACACGCTGAGCAACGCCACGGCGTCCATCCGCGCGCGCACTTCCTCGCTGACCAGCTTTCCGGGCCCCAACCACGTCGTCCATCATCCAACATGTTCGCTGCCCCATCAGCACCATCCCAGCCCCTCCGGCGCCACGACGTTTGTGCATTTCCAACCCAAATGTGTCTGGGCCAATGAGCCCTGTTCGCGCATGCACCACTCTTGCTCCAATGCCTCCATTGGTTCGTTTCCGTCGTTGTCGTCGCCGTCTTCTTCGTCGGCGTCGGCGTGTGCCATTGTGTCTGACCAAGGCCCACCACCACCTCCCTCGCCATCACTGAATCCGGTCGATGCACTCACTCCAAGAGCGGCCACCGGTGATACCAGTGATTTGTGCTCCTGCAGCTGCCAATGCAATGTGGCCAAATTTCTGGACCATTGCGTGTTGCAACCAGGACTGCACCACACCCAAACCAATGTCATCACCCTGCTGGGCCAACCGCTGACCGACGAGATTTGCTGTTACCCTGTCAATGTGCAATGGTTCAAGACCAGTCTGACGCGTAAAAAGCGACGTTCCAGCCATGAAAGAGTCACCCAACAAGAGAGCTCATTTCAGATCATTCCCAATGCGAATCGCGTGTTTTTCACGCCTTGTGCCGACGACATTGGCTGCCGTTTGCTAGCCAAAGTGCTCATCCAAGACGAAGACGAAGTCATCAAGACCAAAATGCTCGAGTATGGACCGATCCAAGAAGATCCCGATGTGCGCAGCAAAGTGGAGACGTATTTGGAACGCAAATCAGTTCTGTTCATGGTGTGTTGCTTCATATTGTCTTGGAACAAAGAATGATCTTACTGATCGCCATGGTAATATGCGATGCAGGGACTACATAGTGTCATCGTGCAAGATGGCTCGGAATACGTTGTTCCAACGAGCGTGAATGTGAGTTTTTGCTGCGGTGTCATGTTCCGACTGTGCCGCACTGATACGTGTGTATACCGATAGGAGACCTGGAGTGTTTTGTTGGATGACAAACGCGTGCGGATCACGTGTGATTCTTCTTTGTTGCCGCCTTTGGAGAGTTTTTACACGAGTCAATTGCGTGTCGAGATACTTCGTGATACCCCCAATGAGTTTGTGATTCACACCTCGGACGAGAGTTTCATGCGACTTCGAGCTGAGTCCCATTTGGTTCGTGACATTCTGGTGCTCACTTTGCGCGCATTTTGTGACGAAGCGCTGGGCAGCGAGAGTTTCAACGACTTGATTTCAGAAGGCAACTCGGCCTTACTCACACTGAGACAGTTTTCGGTCCATTCACCGACTTCGACACCTGTGAGTAGTGCTGAATGCTATGATCCGCTGCTGAGAGCGCGAAGTGAATTGCTAATCCATGGGGTGGCTATGAAGGTTGTCGACCAGGGATCGTCTTCGTACCAGCATCTACCATGGCATCGAGAGACTGATCCCAGGGCCTCCAGTCCGAGTCGCCATTCCAGTGGACAAAACTCGGAGCAACCAATTGGTGAAGACGATGCCGATCCGGATACCTGTGAGGAACCTGCGGACTGGTCCAGTTTCGACGACCGCGTGCTCAGCGACGCCGATGCGTTGATTGGCAACGCAATGGGCATGGGTCTGCATCACCAGGTGCTTCCCAAGAGTCCTCACAAAATCTCGTTGAGTGATATTGCGGATCTGCAGATTGTCGAGCTCTTGCCGAGTCCAAAGGTCACCAGTGTGGTCAACAACAAGACAATCTTTGCCGAAGCTTTCCAGCAGAGTCTCAAGGAGTTTTGCAAATCGCAGTACGTCAAGTACAAAGAAGAAAGACTGGCGCAAGAAGCAGTCGAGGATCCCATTGAGAACGACATTGATGACTTTCGAAAGCTGTCATGTGTCGATGTGATGAAACACAGCTTGCAGCAACCAGAGCTGCCGCCTCAAGAACAAGAACAAGAACAAGAAGACGTTCAAGCGTTTGAGATGCTGAAGAACCACTACTGCAGTATCTTTTGTGCTCTACAGACACGGTTGAAGGCATACAAGGACCGATTGGTCAAACTGAACGACGAATTGCAGGCTAAAACCGAGACCTTGAGCGCCTTTCAATGCGATGTCGAGCTGTTGCGAGGTGCACTGAGTGTGTTGCAGTTTGAACAAGAGTCGAGTCAATCGGTGGCAGATGCGATTGCAAAGGCTCAGAGTAACATGGCCGTGAAAGCAGCGACCAATGCTGAGAACGATCAAGGTGTTGGTGACCATAAGACAGCTCAGCGAGTTACACCGTCGACATCAGGAATGTACTTCTGACGCGGAAACCATCACAGCATTAAGCTGCGACCATGTTGATCCATGACGCTTGGCATGACCGAAGCAATCAATGCCACAAACACCACAAGACATCAAGTCAGTTTTGCTATTTATCATCATCGACTTTACCAGAGAATCACAAGTGTGATG